>CAUYRT010038848.1:0-79603 GCA_963574885.1 Lepilemur ruficaudatus
GGCACCTGTGATACTTTGATACAAGCATACAGTGTGTAATGACCAAGTCAGGGTAATTGTGATATACATCACCTCAAACATGTATCATTTCTCTGCATTAGAAACATTCCGATTCTACTCTTTTAGTTATTTTAAAATACACAATAAATGATTGTTAACTATAGATACCCTATTGTGCTACCAAACACTAGATATTATTCCTCCTAGCTAAACAACTTTTAGAATGAATGGATGGCCAAAATTTCCTCAAAACTTCCTTAAGAAGCAGAAAATTGTCAAGGAATATGGTATAAATGTCCTATGGCAGTTCAGACCCCAGGTTCTGAATTCTTTAGAAGAAATTTTCAACTACACTTGTATCTCTTAAATACTTCACTACTTCTGCACCTGTTCCAATGGTACCCAGGGGCATTGCTCAGTCCCATAGATGCTCAGCAACCTGGGTGTAGACAGATTCATCATTCTCAAAAGAGAAATGGTATCCAGTATAACTTTCATTGCTACCAATTCCATTATTTTTTCCTTGAAGAGCTATAATTTATAAACCTCATTTTGGTAGACTCCAGTTTATTCGTAAGTGTAACATGCACACACAAACACACACACACAAACTCATTTAAACTCTAATTTCAAAAATAATTATTGAGCCGTCTCCAAGCACCACCCATACACACTACCCCACATATACTGCTTCTTCCCTTTTATTCCAGAAGGAATATGATGGAAAGTATAAGAAAAATATATTTGAAATCAAATTTTAAAATTAGGTGTTATAGCCCCTTTAAAGAAATCACTGTCATAGATGGCAAATGAGGCTAGGGCAATGAAAAATGGCAACGGTCAAAGGTTTCCTTTTTGCCAGACAATTTTGCATGCACAAAAATATCACCTGGGGTGGAATATAGAGAAACTAACAGAGCATCATATTTGAAGCACCTACTATGTGTCAGGCACCAGACATAAATTAATCAGGATGAAGAATTGTACAAAGCCTGAGAGAAGTACATTTATATATATATATATATATATATATATATATATAAATTGCCTTAATCCATTTAAAGTTAAGACATCTCCAACAAAAGGATGTTAGGCATTTTGTACTATTTAACTTTGATAACGTACTTAGAAAAGAATGCCTGGCACATAGTAGAAACTTAAATATTTGTTGAATGAGTTAATGGTTATAAGTACTTTTCAAAGACAAAATAAATCATCTGCCACTTCTAATGTATTTGGAAAGACATCAATAGATGGCTATTGTAAGGAAGATTACAGATGCTAGTTAAGATAATCTAACTGTGTAGTAGTTTATTTGTTCTACTACAGAATTTTTGTTCAGAACCCCTGGGGGAAAACTTTTGTTGTGATTACTTCTAGGCTGGCAGTCAGTGACTCCGCTCCAGAACAAGATCTCAAACCAAGCCCGTGTCCTTTCTTGATGTCCCTGCCATTTAACCATCCAGTTGTTAACACATTTTAAAATCTGACAGGTTATTTCACTTCCAAAATGATACTAAGAGTCACACATGTCAGAACTCTACTTGATAAGTTGTGTTCGTTTCAAATGTGGTAAGTGAGCACTGAATCCTCACTCTTTAAATCCTGCAAAGTATATCAATAATTATGCCAAATCCATCCAACAGTTGATTGAGGTGTTTTCAGTTTGATATGGGTGTCAAAATGCGAACATTAACTTTATTCAGATCTTTGCTTGATATGTTGAATGGGGAAAAAAATCCATTCATACACCACAGATTCATCCCTAATGCTGGAAATTAGGGAAAGATATCTCAGATTCCACACACATTTTCTTTGTGGTTACAGAGGTGACTTTGCCACCTGGCATCCTGTCCCTCTTTATTGTACCCAATTATATCTGTCATATGTAAAAGTTCTAAGAAAAATACAAATTTGTATACTTTCAGGTGGTGCTTTGCAAAGAAATAGTTTTGTGACCCTAATTTCTAATCTTTTTTGAAAAGATTAATACTTCTTTAATTATAAAGTAAATGTTAAAAAAAAGATATCTACCACGGTCTTTTCTTTGAGCCTCTCCTGATTTAAATTTACATGTTCCTACTATATCAAGAGTGGCTGAACTCCAATGAGAGAAAATTCAGTGATGGAAACTCTTTATTTGGGCTTCCCACTATTTACATGTGATATTCCCAGTTTGTAGCTGTATTTATGCTGGAGAAGACAGAAATAACCTATGAAAAATATACGAGCAATACACTTTTATATTTAAAGTGGTGTTAGAAGGCACCAAGGTAGTAATCCAGGAAGACTCAAACTATGTTTGTAACAAAATCAGTGTAAACATAAAGTATAAATTTAGTGAAAAAAAGAATACTTTCTAATAAATAATAGACCAAAATTGGAATAAAGAGCATAAATATATATATTATATTACTAAGGGAGAACTTTAATGATAACTGCAATTTCATTTTATGATCATAATGCTCTTCAAGAAATAGGTTTACCAACTAGATGTCGTAGATAAATTTATCTCAGGTGCATACATATTTTTTTTTCAATTGCTAATTTTTGGCAATAGAGTTGAGAAGAATTATTTTGTAATTGCTTATTTTTCCATGTCTAGAATTCTTCTCTATAAACTCCTCTAGCCATGAATGACAATGCCCTGAGGTTAAAATCCAAACATAAGTTCATCATCATCTTTTAATTTTGTGGCCTTAAGCTTTTGACCCAAAGAAGTGTTGGGAGTTCACAAGGACAGGACTAAATGAAGCAAACACTTGTCTTTGGAGCCCAAGCACTGACCTTAAAGATGTAAAATGAATTGCCTGCTCCCAAGGATATTGTTATAATCAGGTATGTGAAAATGAGCAGTAAGAATGTGAAAGAGAGAGAGAGAAAGTGTGTGTGTGTGTGTGTGTGTAAGAGAGAGAGAGAAACATTTTAAAGACTTTGATTTGGCGTAAGTATTTAGTGCATATTTTATATTTTTTTAATTTTATTTTTTACCGTGGTCTGCTTTAAACACTGTAGATAGAAGAGTTAGGCTCTGACTTTTAATGAATTGCTGTGAAATTTGGTTACATACATTACTCCAAGGGGGGGCAATTGTAGTTCATTATATGCAACTCAAGTTGTTTATTCCTTATGATGCACAAGGATAGTTTAAGGACTTGTTTCTGCCAAGAGCTTCCCCCCCCCACCAAATAATTTCACAACAGAGTAAAAACACATGGACTTTATATAAAGTAAAAATAGAAGTGATATAAGGGTTGTATTTTTATAGCTGTATTTGAGTACATTTCAAATGAATGTTTGTTAAACAGGGGGAAAAATCAGACTGGCATTGTCGTGATTCTAAGCGAATTAGGTGAGGCAGGAACAGGAAGAATCTGAGTAGCTTGCATTTAATTAGCACTTACTGGTACAAAATAAATTAGACAGATTTGTCTTGTTTTATGAGCAAGATCCTGTTTTTCTATTTCATTTTCTTTGTGCTTTTGGTAAGGACGGATCTGGCGCTTTGGATACTAAATAGGCAACTAATTCAATTGGTGCTTTCTCCGAGGGTCTGCTTGCAAACCGGTGCCAGACTCACTGGTCCTTTGTGTACTGCCCGCCCTGCATGTGTCTGGGCTCCCCTGGCCAGTCCGTTTTTTTGTCTCTGATGGTTAATAAGCTTTGAGCCTAGTAGTCAAATGTGGTGGGAACGGGGACAAGACGAGGGTCCTTAGTGAAGGTGTTTGTTGTTAAATAGAACAATTCAGCTGTCTCTTTAGAAAACTTGACAAAAGGAAATGCTCCCTGCTGAAAATTTTCTTAGCCTGTTGCACAAAAGATGAAGTTTGTTTAAGAAATTGCTGCTAAAGAAAGCGTCAACCCATTAAGGTAATTATATGGAACCTGTGCCGTATAACAGCTTAATTGATGTTAATGTTTGTCTAATTGGTGATTGGGAGAGTGCAAAGGACTAAAGGTCTTCCGAGCACTTTCAGTCACGGCTCTGAAAGGGGCTCTTCTGGTTTTCACAGTTATAACAATGCCTGCGCGTCTTTCTCAGATTACGCCTTGTTTTCAGCCCCTTACAGCATTCTGCTCCACTACTTAAAGCGTAAAATAAGGGTGAAGAGCCATTGTCTAATGCAGCCTTTTTCAAAGAGTGTTTCTGACAGGGATTGTTCTAGGAATCAGGCAGGAGAGAAGGGAGTGTGAGAGGTGAAAGCCACTATCACCCACTTGTGTCACCTCCCCAATGAGCAGCAAGAGCCGTCTAATTGCTGCATCTGTTTTTTATTTTTTTTTCCTCCAAGCCTCCATTCTCTTAAACAAGATCCTTACACCGATGCCACATGTTCCTGTGGAATCTATCAAACAAAACAAAACAAAAAAACACCCCAACCTGGCTGACATTTTAAAAAATTGGCATAAAAAGAACCATTAGGAAAACACATGTAACAATTAAATACATACACAAAAATATATGAACTTTTCCCTTTTTTTCAGGTTTTACACATTGTATGGACGTATTTACAAATATAATTAGATACAACAATGCACATGGGTACATAAACACATATATGTGACTTTTCTGTGTAAGGATACATGCATGATTTTACGTGGATTCTTACACATGAAGATACAAATGTATAGATTTGGAAACCTTGCATTTGTTTCCTTAGGAGAAAGCCATTTCAATGTGTTATCCATCTTTATGGTTTAAAAAAAAAAGTGATAGTAAACATCATTGATCCAGGTTATGAAACTCAAATGCTTAAATATTTTGCATCCGTAGATAAACTGATTGAAGAGCCAAGACTTGTCTTAAAAAAAATCTCAGCTTATACACTCATTCATTCACACACACACACACACACACACACACACACACACAATGCACTTAGCATCCCCCCAATCCCTGCAAAGTTATAGTTCTCAGGCTTTTCAATTTTTATGTTTTACATTCCTATATTTAACAGATTGATATTTTCCTGTTTGTTCTCTTTAAGATTTCTTTTCTACATGCAGGGTGTATTCATGTGCTATCCTAATGAGGAAATGACGAGTTTTTATCAACCTTATTAAACATACACCCAGAAGATATCCATTTTAATAAGGGGCCAATTACTAAGTGTGTCTTCAGTTAGAAAGAACTTAGCTTTTACCTTGTTCTTTGGCTCTCCATGTCTCTAATTAATTGAATCTTGAAATCGTTGGACTTTCAGCTTAAGAGAAGACTGAAGAAGGGAACTTAACAACACTGCCTATTCCTTTATGTCTAGAACGGGCTAAAAAAAAAAAAAACACCTGTAATGCTAAAAGACTCGGGCTTTTGTCTGTTTCTAATATTACTTTTCTGCCTAATTGCCATCACTGCCACGTACATTAGGCCCTTTTTCAGCAGGGTTAAAACAGGGCCAGTGATGAATGGAAAACTGATTGTACTGCTGTCAAACTTGAATGTGAGGCTTATTCTAGAGATAGAAGTATGAGGAAAAGGACAGAGAATTGCACTTCATTAAAGCTCTACCAAGCTGATTGGAGTGGAGGAGGTAATTGAGATTTAAAGTGGCATTCCCATCACACTGTCCCTTTTTCAACTTAACAACTGTCATTCAAGCCACATAGGGCAACAATTGGCCAGATTTCCCAGCTCTTCTGAGTAATAAAACAGACACTCATCTTCTGGCTATTCGTTTTACTTACTTTGTTCTAATTTCCAATTCATGTGTCATTAGTGAACGAAGATTGACAAGAAATAGCTTTGACCTCACAGATTTGACCTTCAACCCCAAAGACCCAACTCTAGTCTGAACATAGGTTGGAATATGCTAAGAAACACCTTTCCTTTGCACGGGAATGAATGGCAGTTTTTTCATCATTGTACCACCCCCTGCTTGCCACTACATTTAGACTATGAGACATGTCAACTGCCTGTCACAATTACAATAGACACAGCAAACCAGAATTTTCCCCAAATCCAAGGGGGAACTTCCTGAACAAAGAGTAAATTTTATTGCACAGATTTTGGAGACCTCCAATTTGTAGAGCCATAATGAATGCATCCCACAGACAAATAGGTAGTTGTTAATTATCCCAGCAATTTCTTTTTTTAATGTGCTAACAACGCAGCACGCTAAGCCTTCATATCCTACACTGTTACCTGATGATCTCATCACATTTGAAATGATGGTAGTCTGGGAAGAAGGCATTATTATAGCAAGTAGCATGACAATAAGTTACATGATTACAACCCCAATTTTCATGATTTATTAAAAAGAAAGTGTGATATTTTGGAAATAGATGGGTTTAACTACACCTTTATGAACCAACTGAAGTATTAATAGTTTACCTACAGTATCACTTTAAGATAAACATAATCTTTGTGTTTTCCTTAACTAATTACCCTAAATCTTATATATACCAATTTTGTGTCATCAAAGCACGCTGTGGATAAAAATTGCTGAAGGACAAGACCTATGGCCTGAGTAAGAACCCTCAATGAATTTAAAAGTAATTTACACCGTACATATAGTTTTGACTAGAAATTGGATCCTGGTAATCTATTATGGATAGGAAATTGTTATGCTTTCTTATATTAAGTAACAAACATTTGGATGATTCTAGTGTTACGCCCCCCACTCCAAAAAAAAAAACCCAAAACAGAATAGTGAAATATGCCACTTTATTGTGTCAAGTGTTTAAAAACTTGACTCCATTTCCTTCATGATAAAACATTTTGAAAACACTGGTAGGTTACTGCTTTGACTTTATTTTAATGAATTGTGAAGTCATTTTAATTTTACCAGCAATCTTCATTCTTCTACAGGTTTTTTTTTTGAATCATGGGTATATGACTAATACGGACTTCACTTTAGTGGATGTTATAATCATTTGGTTTTCCCTTGCAACATTATTCTGTTATAACATGAATTTGCACAACTCATTGTGCTTCACTGTGTTTTCTAAATTTCTTGCTTGTGTTATTGAAAGAGGAGTGTACAATATATTTTCTTACGGGAGGAGGCATTAACTTTCATGAGAAATCACAACTGTTACCACATCATCCGTAAGTGCTCTCAAAGCTACTACCTTCAGAATATTTAAATAACATTTAAACTCAAAGAATTGATTTCTTTTGAAGAAGGTGATTAGCATATAAATACAAAAGAATCATTTCAGAATAGGACACACTTCCGGAGTATGACATAGTAAGAGTTTACTAATAATTATAAAAATTCAGGGAGTCTATCATGGATGGAGCATTCTTTATTAGGTCTGTGTCACAATTACGTGCAAAACATATTTGACATTGCTTTGCCCTGATGCATGTACCTCTCCGTTACATAGTGATCTTCTTCAAGCCAAACAGCAAAGAAAGCTCTTTGTATTTGGAATTTTGCTTGCTAGTGAGTAAATTTTCATGTTTTTATAGGACAGAGGAGGTCAGAAATTGTGGTTTTAGCTCAACAGCACATTAGTGGTCATCAAAAGAAATCTCTAACTGTTGGTAGCTTCCATAAGGATGTCTTTTCTTTTATCCTACACCTGTGACAATTACCCTGTGTTAGTGAAGCTAACAAGAGTCAGTCCACAGGTCAAGGGTCAGGACACTGTCAAGAGGAAGTTATTCTTCAGTGCACTAAATCTCTTATCATTTTCATCTAATGTGATATTCACCTGTCAATCAGAAAATGTGCTCTAAGTGCTGCACTTTCTGCCTCAAAGAGAGCACGTTTTATTATTTTCCTTATAATTATCATTATTTAATCTTCAAAAATGTATCTTCAAAATAAACACACTGAACTGATAAACCATTTCAAAAATCTAGGATTTTTATACCAAAATCACAATATGGAGCAATATTAAAAACAGGTTTCAGGTATTAGTGTTTGATTGATTTAATAGTCATATGTTACGAATTGAGCAAAAAAAGAAAAAGTTAACTAAATGAATAATGAAGAGAGTAACAGTGGAGAAATAATGAATGGCAGAATAGGTTGGCAACTTTATGTGTGCCTGAGTATGTGTCTACATGTGGGCAGGCCCACCCCAGATATTACGGACTAGCACAACATCCTACTAGCAAGTATGTTTCTAGGATACAATAAAACATCCTTTAAAAAATATTTTCATAATGGACTTCATTTAAGTATACACAGTTGGATCTGCTTATGCTATTCTTGGATATAATGAAATTCCATTTAGAATAGTGAAAGGCTCAGTTATCCTAATGTAGTACAGTATGCAAATTGTAATTCCCCTCGTCATGAGATTCAACTCAAAAGGAAAATCTTGTCTCAAAGAGTCTTCTTTAAAACTAAACAAAATACAACTAGATATCTCAAAACTTTAAAAGAGCAGGTTAAAAGTGACTAAGTCCATTTTTTTGGATGGTTTAGAATTGACCTTCTCTCTCATTTCAAGGAGACTAAATGGCAAAGAAGTTTCATGCTATTGTCTCCAGAGAAATGTAAAGTAAACCTCTAGCATTTTCATATCCCTTTTCCTTCTGACAACTCCATAAAAAAACGGAGTGGGATGAAAAGTTTTAGAACGGAATTCAAGGAACCATATGCTTTAGCCTCAAGGCTGTTGAATAGCATGAGTCTTCATTTCCCCAGCTGTCAAATGGGAGAGGTCTTTCTTCTGAACTCTGGATTTTTAACAGCTTAACAGCATCTTTTTTCCTTCCTCAGCTAGAGATAGAAACCTGTCCTCTGTGCTCCCTGAAAAGAGTTTTATCTTAGTTTTTAATAAAAACATATGCATTCCACTCACATGGTCTTGATCTTTTTGAGGGCAGGGACGGTGTCTTCTTCATTTTTTTTACCCAAGTACTTAGCAAAGTGCCTGTTGATAAATGAATGAAGGAATGATTCTAAGGGTGACTATCTATCCTGTTTTATGCCTATTTTTTATGTCTAATTATTAATAAGTCTCGTTCACTTTCAGAAGTAGCCTAGTTTGGATGCCAAATTATATGGTACTCACCATTTTCCTTAATGGAAGTAGAAGCAATTTATATCACCAATTTACTTGAAATCAAGTAATGTCAGAGATTCCTCTTTTCTTTACAAAATAACTTGAAACTCATCTACCTTTGTCCTCTGTTTGTTTTAAAGTTTGGAGAGTATCTTATTAAACAACTAAAGCATAAATTTGGACTTCTACAATTACTGTCATCCAATATTTAAATTGCCCTGCTCCAAAGACAACCCAGGAGTTCCTTGTAAATTTAAGGTAATAGGATTCTAATACATTCCTATCTTTTGATGGTCTCTCCAGCTTGCACCTAGAGAACTCACATTTTGATGATTGTTATTTTATTAATAAGTAACCAAACCTCTGTCTTATTTGTTATGGTTGTACGTGCAAACTAATATCAACAGTTTTTGGAAAAAAGAAACTCTTACTAGAAAGCAGAAATAAACCATATATTCCAATAGGTCTTGTCATGGGAAACACTAATTCTGTAGACAGGGCACACTTGAGAGGCTGAGAATGTGTATGTTTTGTCTTCATAATAACTGTTATAATAAATGACACCTTGAAATATAAAGCACACAGTTCCAAAGTTGCTATACTTGGTCCCTCTGTCTGTATATAGCTGTGTATTAGCAGCATGACAATTTGTGATGCCAGAATGAGAAATAATTTTCGTAAGAAGCCATTCTCAAATTCAATCATCTTTTTGCCCAGCCTTGACACATTTTTCAATCCACTCACTCACTCGTTCAAACATTCTACATGCTAAGAGCATGTACATGTAGCTACATGCTACATCAAAGACTCTGATAGAAAACTTGTTGTGAAAACAAACAAAAACAGGGTTAAATACGTGATTTTGCAAAATAAAACTTTTAGCTTATAAAGAAAACAACATTTCAACATTTTGTATTTCAAGTGGAAATATGGACATTTATTTATAGTAGGCTCTTTAAGAACCTATATTACTGTTACTAGTTCCATGTATTCAAGGTGTGACTTAGTTTTTGGCTTTTGAGGTAATAGAAGCAAATGTTCTCAAATACCATCAGATAAAATGAGCTGATTAGACACAGAATAGCCCAGCTACCTTCCATTTTATTTTTATTTTAGTTCTGTTTTTAATCTTTATATTATACCTACGTAAAAAGAGAGGAATATGTCAGAGGAAACTTACAGGTGAGTCATGGCAATCACTTCTGACCAGCTACCAGCCGTCTCACCAAACCATGAAAATTGCTCTTAATAACCTTTTCACCGGCAAAACGGAAAGGGAAAAATGAGAGTGACCCCTATAAATGTTCAATAATTTTTAAATCTTTAAAATAATTACAGCTTTAACCTTGTTTCAGCTCAAAAATGATACTGGTTAAGAGTGAGCAAAAATAGATAAGTAAAAATAGTATTGATGTCACCTCCTAGAGTTCTCAAGATTTCGTAAGTTCCTGTAGCATCTTTCTATGATCACTTGTCATCAAAACTGAATTCAGCTGTTTCCAAAAAGTTATTGTTGTTATTAGAAAAGCTAATAACACTAAAGAAAGAGAAAAGGAAAAAATGATGTCTGTTCTGCACCTTAGTTATGTACATTCAAGGAAAGAAAAATTGGAATCTATTCAAAACAATACCTGAATGATTTGTGTGAAAGGAAAATGTATTTTTAAAATGACCTATAAAGAATGTTCTCCCTCTCCATATTAAATACATAATAAACCCTCTTCCCTCAATGTGAAGAATCACTAAAATCTGCCCAAAATAGCCTTAATTAAATACAAGGAGATCAGCCTCAAAATCAATTCTGCTGAGCATGAAAGTCACAAAAGTACATCATGGTTTTAGCTTGAATCTTCTTGAATTAATTGAAAAAATATTCAAGTAGAGGAAAATAAATGTTTGAAGTGGAGTCTGGTGTTAACTCTCACCTCAATTGGCTTTCTCTGAGTTTGTCGATTCAGATTCTCTGCATTCTTTTACTGTAATAAATTGCATCATAGTATTTGTTGTCTTTGACCTAATGTAACCCTTGTATGATTGCAATAAAACTTTGTGTAGATTTTACTGTCTTTTCGGGCTAACACCTTGGGAAAGGGGCTATCTAGCAAAGGCAGGTTTGAAATAGATGTGTATATGGACTGTTTTGGAGGTTTTCTTTATAGCCCATTTAAGTTTACTTTGGCTCAGTGCATTTTTCAGTTATTTAATTAGTAATTTAAGTAAAGTGTTTGGTAAATCATTGTGAAGTCCAGGTTCATTATGGAGAGTTGATGTGCAGTAAACATGATGTTTAACAATTTTAACACCAAAAATATTAATCCTGCATAAACCAATTGTAATAATTAATAGGGGTTTCTGTATAGGTAGATACATAGAGTACCTTAGTAAATCTTTGAATCGCAAATCTTTCTGCTGAAATGGAAGATTCTATTAAATATTTTGAAGAAACTTAAGGGAAGGGAAATAAAATTGCTGAAAACTGTGGAGCACTAAAACTTAAAAGAAGGGCTATCTGTTTATTCAGAAACCTGATGCTCTTTTGCACGGAATATTTAAATTCAGAGTGTGGGTGAAGCACTCTTATTTTCTTCAATTTCTCAATTGCAATGTTTTCAAATTTAGGACTTTGTTGTTGCTTTAAACAATTCCCTTAGTTTCTTTTTCCCATGTGTTCCACTTAGTAATTTTTAATTCTTTTCATACTAAAATTTTATGGTGGTTGGGGAAGGGAGTTAGCATCACTATCCTGAAAATTGTTGCCAAGAATTTGCTTTATTCACTGCTAGTATATTAGTAATCCTAGATCTCAGAATTACAATGGTAATAAAATAAACAATGATCATTTTTTTCCTAATTTACTCTATGTTCAGATGTGGAATTTCTGTCTCCCAAGAGGAAATGTGACTTCACTTTGGTGCCAATGGAACAAAAATTCTACCTTTGCTACATGGGAGAGTTTGGAATGCACTTAATAACTGGTTTTTAACACCTTAATTTCAAGGTGGAAAGAGATTGATCATGAATCTCTAATAAATTTCAATCTCTTAAGCCAGTAGGTGCTTAATATATTTTTTATTTGATTAATGCCTGTTTGAATTTCATGCATTCTATTAATTTAAAAAGTTTAGGATCCCAATCCACTGTCATCTAATTGCCCTTGGACTTTTCCAAGGTATACTGTGGGATTTTGTGCAAAATTACAAGCTACCATGCAACTTTCTTTTAAATGGTACAAGAAGGAAGAATTGTTTTCTACCTTCTTTACATGTTATGCATTGTTGTGGTCCAGAAATGCCAAACTTTTTTAAAGATGGTGCAACTTTGAGTGCTTGGCTTAACTATACAGCCTCAAACTTTGTAGCATATCAGTTTTACCATATCAGTAGGAAAGCTGTTCTATGTGAACAGCTCAGAGTTGCAGATAGCACATGTGAATAATATGGTAACTTTAATAAATGTCTGGATTATATTTAAAGACTTTTTGCCATAAATCTGAAGTTTGAACTTATGTATTTCAATTTGGTATGCTAAAAAAGTACTGAATTAATACAAATTTTTTGTTACAATATTGTAATCTCAGTTCAAAATTTAACTGAGAATATAAAACCCAAGTGATTTCTATACAGTAAATTGAACTGTAAAGGTAAAAAAAAAAAAAAGATTCTTAGTTGTGAAAAATCTTTAACTTAATATGGCTTCAGAATCTACATTGATTTTTAATGAAATTATTTATTTTGAGATAATTATATATTCATAGGCAGTTGTAAGAAATAATACAGGAAGCCCCGGTGTACCCTTTTCCCAGTTTTCTCCAGTGGTAACATTTTGCAAATACATTTTGCAATATCACAGCCAGGATGCTGACGTTGACACTGTAAAGATTCAGGGCATTTCCATCACCACCAGCATCACCCATGCTGCCTGTCATAACCACCCTGCTTCCTCCCAATTTTATCCTCTTCTTATACTTTTCAACCACTAATCTGTTCTCTATTTCTGTAATTTTGTCATTTTGATAACATTATATAAATGGAATCATAAGATATGTAACTTTTGAGCATTTTTTTTCATTCAGCAAAATTATGTGGAGATTCATCCAGGTTGTGGCATGTTATTAATATCTCCTTCCTTTTCGTCACTGAGTAGTGTCCATGGTATAGAAGTTCCACTGCTTGTTTAATCAGTCACCTGTCGAAGGGTAGTCTTGGTAGTTTCCAACTTAGGGAGATTATAAATACAGATGCTTGTTAACATTTGATCTTGTTACTCTTTTATATTTTAGTCATTCTGAGAGGTATGTAGTGATATCTTGTGTTTTTTTTAATTAACAAATTTTATGTCTTAGAGGAGTGTTAGGTTCATAGCAAAATTGAGCAGAAAGCACAGAGAGTTCCCATACACTCCCTGTGTCCACACACATAACCCCCTCCACTGTTGACGTTCCCCACCACCGTGGAACGTTTGTTACAGTCAACGAACCTACACTGACATATCATTGTCACACAACATCCATAGTTTACGTTAGGGTTCACTCTTGGTTGTACAAAGGTATAACAACAAAGGTATAATGACACATTTTTACTATTGGAGCATCCTACAAAATAGTTTCACTGCCCCCAAAATCCTTTGTGCTCTATCTATTCATCCTCCCACCTCATAACCCCTGGCAATCACTCATCTTTTCACTATCTCCATACTTTTGCCTTTTCCAGAACGTCTTATAGTTGAAATCATGCTGTATGTAAGCATCTTTCACTTAGTAACATGCATTTACATTTCCTCTATGTCTTTTCATAGCTTGATAACTCATTTCTCTTTCGTGCTGAGTAATATTCCACTATCTGGATGTATCGCAATTTGTCTATCCATTCACCTACTGAGAGACGTGGTTACTTCCAAATTTTGGCAATTATTAATAAAGCTGCTACAAACATCTGTGTGTAGGTTTTTGTGTTGACATAAACTTCATTCATTCGGGTGAATATCAAGGAGCACAATTGCTGGATCATATGGTAAGAGTATGTTTTGTTTTGTGAGAAACAGCCAGTCTTCCAAAGTGACTGTACCATTTTGCACTCCTAGCAGCAATGAAGAGCAATATAGCTCTTGTTTCTCTACCTCCTCACCAACATTTGGTGATGTCATTGTTTTGAATTTTGACCATTTTTATAGGTGTGTAGTGGCATCTCACTGTTGTTTTAATTTACAATATCCTCATGATATATGGTGAACATCTTCTCATATGCTATCTGTATAACTTATTTGGTGAGAGTTTGCTCAGGCATTTTGCCCATTTTTAACTGGGTTGTTCATTTTCTTATGGTTGAATTTTACAAGTTCTTTATATGCTTTGGATAGCAGTCTTTTATCAGATGTATATTTTGCAAATATTTTTTCCCGGTTTGTAGCTTGTCTTCTTACTCTTTTGTCATCGTAGTTTTAATTTGCAATTCCCTAACGGTCAACAATGTTGAACATCTCTTTTTATCTTTATTTACCATATGCATATCCTTTTCAATGAAATGTCTTTCCATGTCTTTTAACTATTTTATCATTGGATTTTTTGTTTCGTTTCATTTTGTTTACTGTTGAATTGTAAGAGTTCGTACTAGATAGCAAAGAAATATCCGGTTTACAAATATTTTCTCACAATCTATACCTTGTCTTTTCATCTTCTTAACAGGGCCTTTCATGGCTAAAGTTTCTAACTTTAATGAAGTCAAATTTATCAGTGTTTAGCTTTATATATTTTGCTTTGGGTTTCAAGCCTAAGAACTCTGCCTAACCCTACATCCTGAAGACTTTCTTCTATGTTTTATTTTAAACATTTTGTAGTTTTATATTCTACACTTAAATCCATGATCCAATCTGAGTTAATTTCTGCATAAGGCATGAGTCACAGGTCCAGGTTCATTTTGTTGTCTATGGATGTCTAATTTTCTTAGCACCATTTGTTGAAATCGCTATCTTTTCTCCACTGAATTTTTTTTATAATTTTCAAAAATTGGTTGGGTATATTTGTGTGGGTCTATTTCTGGGTTCTCTATCTTGTTTCATTGATCTGTGTCTATTCCTCCATCAATACCACAATCTTGATTATTATAGGTATGTAATAAGCCTTGAAAATGGGCAGACTGATTCCTATCTCTTTATTCTTCTTTTCAAAATTGCTTTAGCTATCCTAGTTCCTTTCACTTCCTACAAAAATTTAAAATAGCCTGTATATCTACAAAAAATCTTGTGGAGCTATTGATAAGAATTGGATTAAATCTGTATATCAATCTGAGGAGAACTGACATCTTTACTATTTTGATTTTTCCAATACACAAACACAGTATGTCTCTCCATTTATCTAGATCTCCTTTGATTTCTTCCATCAGTGTTTTGCAGTTTTCAGCATACAAATTTTGTAAATGTTTTGTTAAATTTGCACTTAATTATTTCATTTTCTGAGTGATTATAAATGGTATTATATTTTTTTCTTTCTTTCTTTTTGATTGGTGGGGGGAGGCTTGCTCTCTTGCTCAGGCTGGAGTGCAATGGTGCAGTCATAGCTCACTGCAGCCTTGAACTCCTGGGCTCAAGCGATCCTCCTGCTTTAGGCTACCAAGTAGCTGGGAATATAGGTAAGCCCACCGTGTCTGGATAATTTTTTCTTATTTTTTCAAAGATGGGTCTCACTATGTTGTCCAGGCTGGTCTTGAACTCCTGGCCTCAAGCAGTCCTCCTGCCTCAGCCTGCTGAGTCACTGGGATTTCAGATGTGAACCAGTGTCCCCAGCTGGTATTGTATTTTTAATTTTATTGTCCATATATTCATTAGTAGCATTTAGAAATACAAATACTTTTTGGATATTTATCTTATACTCTGTAACTTTGCTGAATTTAAGTATCAGGTCTAAGAGGTTATTTTGTTGTTAATAGATTCCTTGGAATTTTCTATTTAGATAATCATGTCATCTGCAAATAAGGATAGTCTTATTTCTTCCTAATTTGTATATTTTTTAATTTATTTGCTTGTGTATTACATTTCTAGAGCTCCTAGCACTATGCTAAATAAGAGTGGTGACAGAAGATATCCTTACCTTATTTCCCCAACTTTGGGAGAATGCATTCAATCTTTAACCATTAAATATAAAGTTAGCTGTAGGTATTTTGTAGATGCTCTTTATCATATCTGGTAAGTTCCCTCTCTATTTCCAGATTTGTAAGAGTTTTTATAATAAATGGCATTAAATTATGTCAAATTCTTCTTAAGCATCAATTGATGTGATCATTTTTTGTTTTTCTTCTTTAGCCTTCCTTAATGTGGTAGATTGCATTAATTGACTTTTGAATATTGAACCAGTTTTGCATCTCTGGATCACTTGGTCATGGTGTATAATTCCTTTCATACATTGGTTAATTTCATTTGCTAATACAGTCATACATCACTTAATGATAAGGATATATTCTGAGAAATGCATCAGGTGATTTCATTATTGTGTGAATATTATAGAGGACCTTACACAAACCTAGCCTATTACACTGTACACACCTAGGATATATGGAATAGCCCATTGCTCCTAGGCTACAGACCTGTAAAGCATATTACTGTACTGAATACCATAGGCAATTATAATATAACATAATGGTAAGTATGTAATATTTATGTATCTAAACATAAAACGGGTACAGTAAAAATATGGTATTATAATCTCATGGGACTTCTATTGTATAAGCAATCCATCACTGATCATAACGTGGTTCTACAGCACATAACTGTATTTGATTAAGGAGTTTTGCACTTATATTCATGAGGAATATTGATATCTAGTTTTCTATTTTTGAACTGCCTTTATCATTTTTTTGTATCAGGGGAATACTAGCTTCATAAAAATGAACTGAAAAGTATTCCCTTCTTCCATCCAAGTACTAACCAGGCCCAACCCTCCTTAGCTTCTGAGATCAGATAAGATCAGGCACATTCAGTGAGGAGGAGGGGATGGGTATGTTCATACCTAATTGGTGCAGTGCGCACCATCTGGGGGATGGACACGCTTGAAGCTCTGACTCGGGTGGAGCAAAGGCAATATATGTAAACATTTGTACCCCTGTAATATGCTGAAATTAAAAGAAAGAAAAGTATTCCCTTCTCTTTTATTTTCTGGAAGAGCTTGAATAGTATTAGTATTAACTAAGAACTCTTTACACATTTGATAAAATTACCCAGTGAAACCATATTGGCCTGAATATTCTTTATCAATTATAAATTTGACTTCCCTTATGGTTATAGGGATATTCACATTATCAATTTCATATTTGATAAATTGTGGTAGTTTGTACTTTTTAAAGAATTGGGCCACTTCATCTAAGCTGTGAAGTTTATGTGTGTAGGTAGAGCCTTTGTTGTATTCCCTGATTTTTTGTTTGATATCCACAGGATCTGTAGAGATATTCCTGTCTCATTCCCGATATGGTAATTTGCATTGTCTCCCTTTTTTTTCCTTGTAAGTCTTTCTAGAATTTTCAATTTTATTAATCTTCTCAAAGAACCAGCTCTTTATTTCATGGATGTTTCTCTGTTTTTCTTTCAAATTCATTGATTTCTGCTCTGTATTATTCCCTTCCTTCTTCCTTCTTTCCTTCCTTCTTTCCTTCCTTTCTTCCTTCCTTCCTTCCAGTTGTTTTGGGTTTATTTTGCCTCCATTGATACATCCCCAGCTGGAAAGTTGGAGTGCTTCACTATTGACACCACAGGGGTGGGGGGAAGAGGAAGGAAAGACTTGTCTGGGAGGGGGACTGGTTTGGTGTCTCATTATAGCAAGGCAGGCCCCCCGAAGTGGTCTCTACTGACATCATAGGACAGGGGTAGACTATCTTCTCATATGTTACTTGGTGAGAGTTCAGGTATTTTGCCCATTTTTAACTGGGTTGTTCATTTTCTTACGGTTGAGTTTTAAGAGTTCTTTGTATGCTTTTGATAGCAGTCTTTTATCAAATGTATATTTTGCAATATACATCTGAGGGGAGATGGAGAGAGGGTTCATTACTGCTTGTGGGGAGGAAGGGAATAAAATTCTTAGCTCCCTACCCAACCTTCTCTGTTTCCACTCCAGTGAGGGATTTGAGAAGCCTCATTGCAGCTGGAGAGAGTGGCAGTCTAGGCTCCTAGCTCAGCCTTTGCTGGGGTGAGTTGCGTGGGGCCACAGTTTTTTCTTCTATGTGTGGCTAAAGTAAAGCAGTTATTGTCTATATAATTTTCCGTATTGCTAGACTGCTGCTTTCCTGAGAGAGAACAGGATTGTATTAGAGCTTTTTGTGTCTGCACCCATTGGCATTTCCAGTTTACCAACTTCACTAGCTCCAAATGTGAGATATATGAAACAAAAAGAAAATGTAGAAAAGTCCTTGAGTCCTTAAGTCTCTAGCCAGCATGCCTTTTTCTCTTTAATTTTCAGGCATCTTGTTTTTTTATTTTTATTTGTTTGGTATATAATGTCCAGGGTTTTTAGTTTTACTTAAGGAAAAGTCTGTCTATTCTATCTTCCCGAAAGTGAAAATCAAAGTACAGCATTATTTTTATAATTTATAATGATGTTTATAATGTATGTTATATTGGCGATGGCCCATTTCGTGTACAATAGAAATGTTTTCTCAATGGAAAATTTAGACCAGCTTACTTTAGGAGTTATTGTATAAGCCAAGATAATCCCTTGTTGATAAGACTACCTTAATGTCGTTTTCGTGGTCCTTCTGAAAGCTAGAAAATGTACCAATACACAGCTCCAGATATGAACTACTTAAAAGCGATGAAATATCTTGAATTGCTGGCTCCCAGAGTTTAGGAAAAATAATAAAATTCTCTAAAGAATTTTAGGAAGTGGAATAGGATTGCCAACATTTTTTGCATTTGACCTCAAAAATATCTACCATTATTTAGTGAGATTTGGTTTATTTCATTAAGAAAACTACAATTCCTCTATTGTCTAGTGTTATCAAGAACTGTTTACATTGACTGAACTGATTGAACAAGTGTTTCTAGGTGCTATTTCCAATTGGTAGAGTTCTGCGAGATACCTGTAGTAATATCGTAATGAGCTCAGCTGCTTAGACCTAAAAGATCTCTAAATGAAAAAGAGTAACTATTTTGCATTTGAACTATATAAACCGTTGTCAGATTTAGCAAAAAAGAAATTACAATATATCAGTTAAATTTGAATTTTAGATAAATAGCCAATAATCGTTACTATAAGTATGTTCCATGCGATATTCAGGACATCAGAGTATATCTCATGCAATATTTGAGATATATTTGTGAGGAAACAATTATTGTTATTTATCTGAAATTTAAATTTAACTGGGTGTCCTGTATTTCATCTAACAATCATATGTTTTTAAAAATGTCAAAAGAAAAATATAGCTCAGTATACAACTGTTAGATATATATATACATTATTAGAAATGTTTTAAAAGGTGTCAAACAAAATGTCATTTTTAAAGAAATTGCTCTTAATCATGAAAATTAACACAAAAGCAATGAATTATGGTCCAAAAATAGTAAAGCAGAATGAAAGTAATTAATTGGCTTGAAAGTGTAAAATAAATGAATACATTTTGTATTTTACCCTTTCTGTGTATGAGAGAGAGCAAGAAGGAGAGCGAGAGGGTGGGGGGGAGAGAGATCGAGTTGATTGAAAAGATGGTGGAAAATGGTGAAGATTCAAAAAACCTGGTTTTGTGTGGGAAAAATAGACTGTACTAGTGCACTCACTAAGGAAAAAAAATGCCTTTGAATCCCCAAGCAGAGAAATACTGGAAGACAAGGAAGAAGAGATGAGGAGCCATGCTGCCTTCCAGGCAATGCAGGGTTGGAGGGGTGATTACAATTTAGGGGCCAACTATGAACACTATGTTTCCTAATCCATAACCTACTCAGATGGAAATATTTTTAAGCATTATGTACTCTAACATACAAAAAATTATCACTGTCATTAATAACTATCTTTCACATAGTAATTTATATATACTAAACTACACATTATGGAAAACTTTCGTTCAAAATTTTGTATCTAAACAGGGAAAGATGAATCAGGAGTTAGTTAAAAATTTTTGCTGGATTAAAATGCCTTCTTATGTTCGACCTGAGTTATTTTATTTTGCTTAAAGATTCTCCTTTTAACACAGGGCCCAGCACATGTCCCTAGATTAAAGTAGCATCCTCCTACCTAGTAACCTAAATTCAGTTTCATCAACACTTAGCTACAGGATCCTTTTGCAGTTCATAAGCATGATGATTGGATATTCACACACATGTGTGAGATGTGCCTCCCCCAAACCTTATTAAAACATTGACACATTACTGTCTGACATGAAAAAACAAACAAACAAAAAAAACCACTTAGCTACAATCTGTATGCCAGTGATAAAGTTTCCTTAAGTAATCCTCTTCCCATTGCCAACCAAATCAAGACCAAATTGCTGCCCAGTCTTTCCTAGGGCACTTCAAGCTGATCCCAACCTACCTTCCAGCCTTAGCTCCAGCTATTTCATTACTGGTAACCCATGATGCAATCCAGCTGAAATTACACTCTTCTGAAACCCTTTACTTTCCTATCTCTCTATTTTTGCTGTTAACATGCCCATTACTAGCATCTTTTCCCACAGATCCCACTTCTTCTTATAGAAACTTTCACTTCTTTTCAATGGCATATAACTTGAACTTCTTCTTACTAAGAAGATTAGTAATGATGGATTAGTAAAATGGATTATTTCCTGATCAGTACCCACCTGTTCTCTCCCTACTTTGATTTCTCAACTTTATTCCTTAATGTTGCGTAACATATTTGCATTGATTCATCACTGCTTGGTTTTTTTTTTGGTTCCCCCAGCCACACCATTATAATTTTTAAAAAATATGGTCCATAATTTTCTCCTCCATCTTTGGGTCCCCTGCTATAATTTTAATAGTACCTTGGACTCTGGACTCTGTAAATACACAATAAAGATTTGTTTAATTATATTAGTGAAATCCCAGAGCTTTGTGTTTTCCACTTAATGACTTAGATTTTGGGTGATAATTCTATTTTCATATTTGTATGTTGTCAGCTTTATCACTCACCAAAATGAAGTAAGTGGACCACTGGAACATGACTTCAGTGGTTAGATTCAACTGATTTTATTAATGAATAATCAAAATGGCCAATTAGAGAAAAGAGACTAAAAGTGGTTTGATAATTTTAAGTGTCATAACTCTAGCTGAATACTTATGGAACAATAAACTTCTCAGAAAGAACAAGTAGGATTTAAAGGACCCAACATTCTGTATGACTTCTTAAAGTGAAGAAGAAATAATTACAGCTTACTTTATAGCTTTTTTTTTTTTCTGATTTAGTTGAATCCGGCATAGCTGAGAAATAAAGTCTCAATTTGGGAGAGATTTTGAAGGTTTTTATCTTTGCTACTGGAAAGAAAGGAGATGTATTTCTTTAAAATGAAAACTTAGCTGTGGAAGAAAACAAGAAAAATTGCAAAAGGCAGGGAAATTACAGAATCTACAATTTTTGGTGTTCATGATTTTCCACTATCCCAAGTCAATAACCCTGAAATTAGATGACAATAAGAGGTGCTTTCTGCGACAAGTACTTCAGTTCTTATTAGATTTCCAATAGTCATTTAGATTTGGCACGGCCCAAAAATGCCTCAAAATGTTATAACTTCTCTTATTTCCAAAGTCATATAGATGTTTTAAAACCATTTCTGATATAATAAACTCGTTAAATGGTAGGTGATATCTGTAACTCTTCAGACAGACCGTAGTCTTTATATTTTTTTAAAGACAAATATGTTCTGCATTGATTAAGAACAAAGCTGATTATTGGTCTGGTAAGGAAAGACAATCTCTGTAATTCAGAATCACCCCGTTTCTCAGAGAAACTATTCTCATAGAATCTCAAAATGCCCTCCTCACCTGGACCTCTTACAAGCCCTATCCTTCCTTCACAGTTAAGTTGAACTCCCGCATTCTCCAAAAAGCCTTTTCTCACCTTTTCAGTCCTTAGTGATACCCCCTAGCTTGCACACCTGCTTTATGATATCTGTCACTTAGCATGTGATACATGATAGACTTAATTATTTTTATATTGGCCTGATATTTCTAATCATAACACGAGGCCCTTAAAATCGGGGACTCTGAGTACATTGCCCCAGTGACAGGTCACTGTCAATATATCAAGAGATGTATATGGTTTTAATATAGAGAATATTGCCTCACTGTTACAAACAAGAGAAGAAGGTAAGCAATCTTAGATTTATGCTGAATGAATAAATATTTTTTCAAATTATGTAGATACTTATAAATTCCAAATATAAGTGTAGGATAACCAAACTCAGATGTCAGTAACCTAACCTGTCATTTATCTAAGTACATTCCTTCAAACAGTAGACTCAAAGAGATTTTCACTGAATAGATATATTTGAGAAATACAACATACTATGCCACTCTTGATCATCTGCAATGCACATGTTCATATTAAAGGTCTTCAGAAATCCGAGTACGAAAACATCTTATACCCAGCATTGAACCCATCATTTTCTAAATTTATTGAAACATATAACCTTACTTCCATAGCTTAATATTGCAGGTATCTGAAACGTACTTTGGGAAGCAAACTGAAATGCCCCTTTAGAACAGCATTTAACACTTACCTTCAGCAGAAATGGGTGGTGAAGGGGAAACCACCCAGCTGAAGACGTGGAGGCACTTTTCACACAGGACCATATTGTCAGTCTCTTGGCATCTTCCTAGACTTTCCAGTAGTCCCTGAACTACAGAGTTAATTTCATAGCTATTTGTTAAACAACTACATGTTTGGCAAACTGCTGTTCTCATGCATTTAATAATGATGCGTAAACAAAATGACTTTGGTCTGAGGGCTAATTAATTATAAGTAAAAAGGATAACTGTAGGCCAGCATAAGTTGGAAAAGTTTTAAGCCATTTCATCACAATAAAATATAGTCATGTTCCTGAACGTATTTTCCCTGCATCTAATATGCAAGGAAAAATAAAAACATCCATTCCATATTCAGTCATTCAGAATTCAAATATTTTTCTGTCAAGTCACATGGGATCTTTGTCTCCTGCCTAATTTTCTAAATATTTGTTGTTGTCCTTGGTGTTGTTAGTCATACACCGTAAAGCACGGGATGTGGGCGTGATAGCTGTGAGGAGCCAAGGGCTCTTGCCCGGTGTAAACCGAGAAGCTCTGGTCTCGTTTGCTCTTGGCAGCCATCTTGAAACCCTGAGGGAAGCCACCATAAGAATGAAGTCAGCATGGGTAGTGAAGAAGGAAGATACAGAAACAACAGAGAAAATTTTTGCTATAATGGAATCATGACTTCTTATTTCTAATTTTTATATTATATGAGGTAATGCATCTTCTTTAATATTTAGGCCTTTTTAAGTTAGTATTTTTTGCCACTTATAAAATAAAACATCATACTTGAGACAATATCTGGTCCTAAGAGTGGAGTCGTATAAATAACATATCCTGTGATGCAGAATGAACTGGGTACAATAATCGTATCTACATCCCAGGCTGTGATGTCGGTCATCGTTGTAATGCTCTAGGGCAATAGCTCCTGTAAATGTTAACTCGCTCTAGCTAGGGCCACAGATTATGTGCTCACTGAGGCTTTAGCTCTAGGATACTTAGTATGGAAATTCAGGATTTTAAAATAAGTTGTAAATCAGTGAGGGTCCCAGAAGAAAACAGATGGCACACTCAGCTGAAATTTTGAGAATTTAACGAACAGACATTTTGCATAGGTATGGACAGAATTAATGGAACCAATTTGGGATCCGAGTCATATAGGTGTTGGCAACAATGGGAAGCCATCAGCATCCTTGGGCCTGTAGGGTTGAGGGGAAGAAACAGTGTTATTGGAGTGCAGAGAAAGGGGAAGCTCTGGAGGAACACAAGTATTGTGGGAACTGCAGCAAATCTGATTCACAGGAGGGGTAGAAGTACCCCAAATCCTCCCTTCTCCCATGCTCTAATCTCCTGCAAGTTACTCCTCCTGGTCAAACCACACTGTTTACTTTTTCACTGATAAGTAATGGAAGTACATATTTTTTAGTTACATGTGAGAATTTAATGCATCCACATAATTTACAAAGATCAAATTTGCATAATTGGGATATCCATCACCTTAAGTCTTTTCTTTATGCTAGAAACATTTGAATTATTCTCTTCTGGGTATTTTGAACTATACAATAGATTATTGTAAACTATAGTCACCCTGCTGATCTACCAAATACTAGCTTTTATTTCTTCTATCAAAGCGTGAATTTGTAACCCATCAAAAAGATCTGTCCATAAGAAAAAGAACTGGGGATGCCAAGTGGCTTGTTTCAAGACATTTTGGATGATATTTATCTAAGATTCCTATGCAATAGGTCTGTTTTTATTATTTTTGTTTTTCCCTTAAATAAGATTTTAGGTCTGATTGTCAAGATAAACCCTTAATAAGTTCTTTAATTGTGCTTGTCTCACCTTATTATCAAAGACACACTTGCCACAATTCTGCTGGCCAGATGATCAGGCAGCAGAAATGACATTAGAATGTTAGATGCCATTGTGTGAAAAGCTGGGATTTAAAACAAAATTACCTTGAGGGCACTTTAGAACACAAGTTTTAAAGAAATTTTTACTCCCTAGAAGGTAGGGATGTGGAACAAAGAACACAGGCAGAGAGTGTCAGTCTGTAGCAACCAGAGCAATGTGTTTCCATGTGTGAAACATCATTCTGCCTTCTTCTTACCCACCTCCACCCCAGGCTCAGAGACAAAACCTTAAACCACAAGCGATGACAGCATCAAGAATGAAGATTAGACCTCACACTAAAAATATGGGAAAAAAATGCCCACTTAGAACTGTTAAGCTAAATTTTCACCAAAAAAATGTCCAAGAAATAGAAAAGAGAAAGGAGTGATTGGTGGAAAGAGATGGTACAAGAGTGAAAGGACACATAAAACAAAATATTGGAACAAATTAAGATGTGGCAATAGGAAAGAGTATAAGATTACCATAGATAATCTTTTACCATAGATAATAATTACCCAGATATTTGTGCTTTGTAAACTGTAATACACTAAATAAATGTGAGGTAATTTTTAAAAGAAAAGTGTTATATACTGGTTTTCCTTCTAATGATTATTTATATGATATGTATAATAGCACATGTCTCATTGCTATTGCCGGTAGCTAAATAAAACCAAATTTTAAAAAGGGTTAATATGACCTCAGAGAATTAAATCCAAACTTTTGTAATATAAAGCATGTCCAGAAAGCATATGATTTTTTAATGCTTTTTGTACATCTAGGCATATTATAAAAAAATATATCTGTGAAAACCTGAATACAAAATGTAAATTCCTGAATTTGAGATTGACAAGTGACTCCTTAAAGAGATTGTCTGATTTTTACCATTTACTAGGTATGTGACCTTGGGAAAAGGACTTGCTTTCTCTGGCCTCATTTTCCTTATCTGTAAGATAGAAATAATATTTGCATGTACTTATTAGGGATGTTACAAGGTTAAATGAGACACTTAGAACAGTACCTGATGCAGTTTTCAATAATGATACTGATTATATTCCATGGAACATTCTCAGTATAAAAACTATCGCCTTTCAATTATCTGTTCAAATATGGAAAAACTGCATTGTTGATACTACTAAGAATATTTTATTTAACTCTTAAATATGTTTCTGTGCTAACAGTTATACCTAAAAATTGAGTGTGACATTCTGCAACTCCATTACAAAACTGAAAATGAAGCCACACTGGGAAATCTGGTGCAGCAGAATTTGACATTTCCCCCGACCTCTCATGCCCCAAACCATTTCCCTTTCAAACTCATGTAAAACTTAATCAGTTGCATGTGAAATTAGATTCTTCCTCTAAATATGGTTCTTTAAACTTCACTGGGGTGGAGAAATCATTTAAATAATTTGATTTGCCCTGCATTTCCCCTCTAGATTCAGCTGTTTTTCAAATCTATATTATACACTCTCAGTAAGAACTTGAAAGCACGATGTCTATCTGATTTGCTGAAAGATCACAGAATCATATGTCCATGCACAGAACTTCAACTCGATGAGCAGATATGCTCTTTTTAACAAAACCAAAACATGTTTTCAGCACAGTCCCTGACTTACAGAAGCCACAACTTTATTCCCTCTAGCACTATTTCTACACCCTATGGTAAGGTTATGTCCCACTATGTCATAATTGTCTCTTTACTTCCTTGCCTGTTTCAACAGGCTATAGGCTCCATGACAGTTTTATTCATTCCTCATTCATGTTGCTGAATATTTCTAATATATAACATTGGTAAATTCACAATATACGAAAAAGATTGAATACATGACTGATTTATATATGCTTATATTGAAAGAGATGGGCTGTATTTGAGAATAAAATTCATATTTCTGTTGTAAAAACTGCCAGAGGTGTTGGATTATCCACAGAGACCTAAGAAGAAAGGACTTTTAAAATAATTTTACAAAATGAAAAAAAAAAATTCTTACAAAATATTTTCCTATGCACGGTACCAAGGGTTAATATCAAACACACATAATTCTAATGCTCACTAGCGGCTCATCGCTCCATAGCTGCCAAATGCCTACCCTACATCTCTTAAAATCAAATCCATCCATTTTGTAAGTTTCATTTTTTCTATAGCTGAGATTACAATCTATCATTTAGAGAGAATCTGACACCCAGATAAAAGCAACTATATAAAAAGGAATTGAAACTGATGCAGAAGGCAAAAAGTACAAATAGGCTGCCGTTCTGTTAGTTAAAATGACATGGTTGGGAGCCGAGAAGGCACCGGGAAAAAACTTTTTAGGTCATTTTTAGCAAGTAATTTGTAGTTGAAGGAATGTGAAAACATGTCAAAAATAATCATATTTTCGAAGTTCATTGTTCTAAAATCCTTCTTCCTTCTGTGCTGTTCCCTCTCTATACACATCTGTTAAGGTATTCATGCTTTTGTTTGACATCAATTTTATATTTGCTTTAAAGGTAATAATATCCAAGCAGTCTGCCTACTATGTGAAACATTTAACCACCAACAAGTCGATCTTTGTATTACCCTCACATAATAATTGTCACGTACCTTTAGTACACGGAGTACCTAGTGCTCTGCACAGGGTTGATTTACTAAGCAAAGGAGTACTTATACAGCAGTTGACAAACTGATTTCCAGGTGGTTCCTGCTACTGAATGCTGAATGTTTCTCATTTTGTTTCATGCGTGTGATGAAATATAGCTCAGAGGAGTCAGGACACGCAGTTTTCATCCCCGTACCATCATCAGCATCATTAACAAGTCACCCTGTCTGGGCCAGAGTTTTCTCATCTGTGAAATAAAAGAACTCGCTCTAGCTGCTTTTTAATGTGTCTTTTTTTGTGCTTATATAATTTTACCTTTTGAGATCTTATGTTTGAAATAAGAAAATGAAAAAGCTGTATCTATGATCAATTCCTTAAAGGATATTTTTGATTTTTTTTCTTTATAAATTACAGTTATTTCTACAATTCCTATAGTGAATAAGGTAGACTAAAATAGGCTAAAAATATTAATAAGGTGTCCAAATATGTTAAATTAAAACTCATTGGGTTGATCTTATTATATCATTTGTGGAGAAAAAGTAATAGCACAGCTTCATTTTTCCCTGTACTTAAACCTGTCCTCCTGTCTTGAAGAGAAATGTTTCTTAACTCTGAGCAGTATACGTGCTTTTATAATTTACTAGGTGACAAGGACGGTTCCCTTGCAATTTTGTACAAGCACATGTGCATTTTTAGCAGTACAAAATTTTACTCCATGGCAATTCTAGGATCAAATGATACAATTTTATCATTAAAGTATCAAAAGATACTTTAATGATAAAAAAAAGAATGGACCAAAAGTCAGGCATGCTTTTAAGTATTAATAACCCATTAATGCTTGTTGATTGGCTAAAATTATACTCAACCTTGGAAAATTTTGTTTAAAATTTTCTAATTATTTTCTTTCATTGCCTGCAGGTTTCTAACATTACATCCACTGACGTGTGCTCATGTATTTGGAGGACATCGTAAAACAAGGTTTTGTATCAGTCCTTAAGCTTGTCATTTGCAACTGAGATGATTATGACTCCCTTGCAATTTTTTTTTAAATCAAAACTAAACATAATCACAAAAAACAAGGCAGTGTATGCTGAAAAGTACAAATGCATTTAGTAGCTTAGAAAGGAATATAAATATCAAATCATACAATGAAATGGAAAGTACATTGTAAAGAAAGAAGAAAGGGAAGAAGGGACACGGTGGGGAAGGATGAAAGGGAGGGAAAGAGACAGAGGAAGGAGCCATGTCTTGGGCACTAAATAATATCAGTTATTGTTTTTCTATTAGTTTGAAGCATATGAGATTACTGATATCATTTCTATCTGCAAAAATCCCCACAATTTTCATATGATTCAACCTAGTATATTAATAATTATTTTTCAGAATGTGTCTTTGTATCAGACTAGTGGTGAAAGAATAAAGTGCAAGGCAATCCCATCCCGAATAGACCATGCTGACAGGTCAGGCCTTCTCAGACAGCCAGTTCTGTCAGCTTCCATCTGCCTAACCAGGTAGAGCATCTGCTCTGCTAGGGACCAGAAGCCTACAAGTAGCTGTTTTTCACAAGGTGTATAATTGTTTACTGCAAAAGGAATGCCTTTGCTTCAGAACCCTTGCTATCTGTGTTGTGATTTGTCCTTTGGGGCATGTAAAATCTATATGCCACCACTGACTCACCTAATGCCATGGAGTTTACCAGAACATATAGACCAAGTGGCAAGACTGCTTATACTGCATCTTCGACCTGGAGCAGAGTCCTTTACTGGGCCCCAGTCAAAACAGCAGCCTTTTACGTCACCAATTGGTAAATCACAAGAGCATCCAAATGTGTGGACAATGATGTCTCCAAAACCCAGTGAGGCTTCCCAAGGATTGTTCTTCCTTTTTTCAGATAGGTGGTGTAATGTATAATGATTTTTCCTTGCCTTTGGATAAATTTCAAGTTGATGCCTAATGTTGATTGGGTCTCCCTGAGTTGAGTTGTGTGTGATTCATAATGTTTCAAAGTGTTCTTTAGGATTTAGAGAAGAAAAAAGCTGATCAGTTCAGAGAAACTAAATAACAGTTTTTGTGTACAATATATTTTATAACTTTTTATAATTATAGAAATGCTTAAATTAACAATTAAGTAAATATGTGTACATAATGTAGGCAACTATACACCTAATTATAAATTTATATATAAATAAATTGTATAATTAATTACAGTTGTGCTTAAGGTAATTGTTAGATGTATATAATTAACTTAGACACACGTTTTTATTTTTTATTTTCAAATTGTCTGTCTTAATCTACAATTAATTGAGGATATGTAAGCAAATAGATACATAATATAATTAAATATAATTTTTAAATTAAGCAACAATCAGAAAACATAAATTAGGAGATTTTTCAAGCTCAAAAAAGAATTTTTTAAAAAAGCATAAAGGCAAGCCACAAGATCCTACTATAACAGGCAAAAAAGAAAAAAGAAAAAAAAAACAAAAAGTAAAGCACGTATGGTGCATCCTGAGAATAACATAAGAAAATTGTATGTAAAATCAGGAGCCAAGTGTGGTAGCTCACCCCTGTAATCTCAGCTAATTGGGAGGCTGAGGTGGGAGGATCACTTGAGCCCAAGAGTTTGAGATCAGCTTGGGCAACATGATGAAACCTCATCTCAAAAAAGACAAAAAGAAAAGAAAAGAAAATTGTATGTGAAATCATGGTTCTTGCCCTCTTTTTTCGCCCCCATTTCTTTTTATTCTCAAATAAAATTGCCCAATCTTGGGCTCTATGCTGACATTCCCTGTGAGCAATAAAGGACTTCAGTTTCCCCCTTTATGCTCACAGAAATATTTTATATTACAACATGATAACTTTGTTACTAGCATGTTGTTGTTTATCCCCTTCACCTTGTGTATTTCCTGACTGTGCCTTCTCTCTTACATCCATCACCTGCTGCTGTTGACATAGATTATCAATGCTCTGAATGTTGTACTTTCTCTTTGGGCACATTGCAGGCTGTTTCCTTAACATTTTAGGGACTCCATTTTAGCCAAATGGCTACAAGAGCATTGATCTTACCAGCCATGCTTCCATCAGTGACTTTATTGTTCAGTTATGTTTTTATCTTGTTGACCACTTCAGTTAGATTCCCAGTTGCTATAAACTTACTAGTTCAACTGCAGCCAATCATGATACCAGTTGTAACAAAGTCACAAAGTAATCTCTGAAAACTTCATATTAGCAAGCTACTCTCTCTAATCTATGAATCTTTATGTAACTTTACTCTATAGTTTGCCTTCACAAAGGGAAAAGTTTTCTTTTCTTGATGGTCTCTGTGGTTTGAGAAAGGAAGAAATAGATTCAGAGAGAAGGGAAGCTAGGCAGACTGTCCCCTGGAGAATAAAGTCCTCTTTCTCAATGGCATTTTCCTCTATCCCTTTTAAAATTTCTTGATGACTTCCAGGCTCATAACAAAGGCTTCTGTAACCAACTGTGGCTGTATATATCTGTCCTAGATTGAGGTTGTGACTCCTTGCACAACCAAGGCATCCTAACTACCAAGAGATATCTTCAATACTTTTTTGGTTCTCCAGCCTATCACTCCATCTCTACTTCCCACATACAGCAGTGGCAATATGCAAAGTGATGCTTCCAAAATTACCACAAAGTATGTTGTAGTTCACAATAAAAAGTGAAGAAATGCACTATGTAAATAAAATCTTTAACGTCAAAGTGTAGGAAGACCAAAGGAAAATTTACTCATTGAGTAGGAAATGTTTATCTAACCAAGTCAAATTCATATATCAATCTGTGATTATAAATCAAAAGATCTGTCAAAGTCAAATAAGATGTGTAGAGATGAATCTCTAAATTTAATGTTTTATTTGGGATACAAGAATTAAAATTTGGAGCATACACATCGACTGAGTGGTCTTTCCTATGTCCAAAAAAACAAAGAGGAGGTTGAAAGTTTTATATTAATAAAAAGGAGAAATGTTATATATTGTTTTTCTATAAAGTTTATTAGCAATAATAAATTTTTAGGGAGCTAGCAAGCTCTGATTAGTGAGTGATGGGGTGGATAAAACTAGTCTAAGAGTTGCCACAGGTTGCTCCAAAAGCCATTATATAAAACTGATTTCAGGTTACAGCAGGCAGTTTTAGCAGCCAGGCTTGTACAGAATTAAATAGTTGGAACAATGTTGTGTGCTATAAGTGCTTTTTCCCTCTGGCTTGTCAACTTTGTTTTAGTTGGATATGACAAGAATGGCTCTATTTGTATGATCAACTTTCACATCCCTTTTAATTTAAAAAATCAGAACTTTGATTATGAATATGCATATCTATCCTATGGCTGACTTGGCTACCTTTTTGGAGATATATATGTCCCTATAATTTTGCATAATATAAAGACAATTAACTTAGTATCATAGCCCACAAAAATGCTAGTTAATATCCCTTTAGTGTCCATGAAATATGTCAACAATCGTTTATGGAACACCTATATGTTAGGCCCAAGCTCGGCTCTGGTATAATAAAGATGTGCAATACATGATACCTGTTTTCACAGAACTTCAATCTTCCTGAGAAACTGAGCATACTTTACAACACACACTTTCAGAATACTGCACTGGGAGAAGTATACACAAGGATAATGAAGCATCCCACGAGACAGGACCAGCTTTTCCTGATGGATATAGAAATGCTCCATAGAACTTGTACACTTCTGCTGTATATATTAGGATGAAATAATATTTCATTTCCAGAAAGCTGTGATTAAAAAACAAGCATTTGAACTGACTATTTGCATGAATTGGGCTGTTTCAAAAATAGACTACTCTTGGTTTAACAGCAAGTTCCTAATGAAGTTAAAGTGAAGGCAAAGCATCAGTGTTAGTGATGAAATATTACCCAAATGTATATTTAGGAACTATGGCTCAATGGGATCCTTTCCTCTAAAGTTTTGAAAATTCTTTTTCTTAATTCTATAGAAAACTAGTAGTATTGCCTTTGTAGCCATAACACAGTTGCAGAATTCCAAAAGGACTATTTTGTTCCATTTATTATAGTAAAAAGAAATCCGTGCTGAATACAAAACATTGCTGTTTTGATTATGTGAACTGATTGTGTGTAATTTTGCCGCTTCTTTTTATGTCATCATGTCCATTGAATCCCTTTTAAAGGAAAATCATTTTCTAGACTAAAATGTTATCATAAGAGCAGCTCTACTTTTGCTGACATGATTTTGATTAGGAAATTTAGATCTTCACGCTATATGAATACATTAGAAGAGGATTACTCTGATCGAGACTTCACAAGAGAGCTAAAATATACCACAAATAAATAATCAAGCATCTTGTATGAATTTAAAAATAAATCATGTATCATAAAAGTAAAAATGGTCAGTTTAGGCTCAGAAAGAACACAGATAGCATTGCTAATTCGTGGCAGAGCGAATCCAGTAACATGGGTTTTTAATTAGATGGCAGAAACAGTAAGGTGACAGGACTGAGAACAGGTAAATCATCCAGGAATAGTAATGCACCGAGCGCAGAGCCAGCTGGTGCGGTGCTGCCTCGGTGTCAGAGATCCGTGCTGCATCCTGAAATGGGGACTGTTCAGACAGTCTGTTGCACAGCTGTTCTTATTCAGAAGCAAACAGCCAGGTCTGTTAGTGGTATCACTCTGCAGGTACTAAAATGACAGCAAAGTTTCTGCGAAGGACTGGGTGTCTCAAGCAGATGAAAAAAAAAAAATCGAACTTTGTTAGAAACACCAAAAACACATATTAAAACAATCTCCTCTTCCTTTCTTTTCTTAATCTAGTGCATTATGTTATCTATTGAGTTGTTTAGTCAGGACTATATTTATATTGTCATATTTGGAGATCTCAAATTTGAACCAGGGAGAATCAGCAAGAAGTTGTCGGTGCCATTTTTACCGTTGAATTTGATCACACATAAATTCTGGGGTTTTGTTTTTTAATTGAGATCATATGAATATGGATAAATGCTTTGCTAAAAGTTGTTTAAGAAGGAAGAGAGGGAAAGCCTTTATAATATTTAACTTCTTTTTCATTGTTGATTTTTAAAATTTTTAATTGACATGTAATCATTGTATATATTTATGGGGTACAGTGTGATGTTTTGATACCTGCATACAATGTGTAATAATCAAATTAGGGTAATTAGCATATCCATCACCTCATACATTCAGCATTTCTTTGCAGAGATAATATTCAAAATCCTATCTTCTGGCTATTTCGAAGCATACAGTATGTATTATTATTAATTATAGTTACTCTGTTGTACAATGAACAATAGAACTCACTCCATCTATCTAACGGTAACTATGTACATGTTGGTCAACCTCTTCTCATCTTCCTTTCCCCGGTACCACTCCCAGGCTCTGGTAGCCACTATTCTACTCTTTTCCTCTGTAAGATTAACTTTTTTAGATTTAACATACGAGTGAGATCATGTAGCATTTCTGTGCCTGGCCTATTTCACTTAACCTAATGTCCTCCAGACTCACCCTTGCTTTGCTGCAAATGACAGAATTTCATTCTTTTTTATGGTTGAAAAGTATCCCATTGTGTAGATATACATTTTCTTTATTCATTCATCTGTTGATGGGACACTTATTTATGGTTTTAAAATACATTTTATGTGTTGAGACTCTTTCCCAATAATAATTTAAGAATCACTAAATTCACTAAAGAAAGAAATAGCATAACATGTTTAGAGATGTTCAAAAGATAGACAGTCAGTACAGGTGATATAATTAACGGAAAGAAAGTGTGTGTTTTTTTTTTGTTTTTTGTTTTTTGTTTTTTGTTTTTTTTTGAGACAGAGTCTCACTCTGTTGCCTGGGCTAGAGTGAGTGCCGTGGCGTCAGCCTAGCTCACAGCAACCTCAGACTCCTGGGCTCAAGGGATCCTTCTGCCTCAGCCTCCCGAGTAGCTGGAACTACAGGCATGTGCCACCATGCCCGGCTCATTTTTTCTATATATATCTTAAGTTGGCCAATTAATTTCTTTCTATTTATAGTAGAGACGGGGTCTCGCTCTTGCTCAGGCTGGTTTCGAACTCCTAACCCTGAGTGATCCGCCCTCCTCGGCCTCCCAGAGGAAAGTGTGTTTTAATCAAAAGGAAAGACAAAGACTTTGGCTCTTAGATCAAGTTGTTGAGAGGACACTACCTGAGGAGGGACAGCTCCCTGGAGGCTGCTGGGGAGTACTGATGGCCGTGGGCAGTTGCTACAGCCTCCACGTGCTCCTGAACTGAAAATGGGGCCTGGACAGTCCCACTGAGGTTGCCCAAATCCCAGACCCGTACCGTGTCTTCTCCTATTGATGGTTTTGGCTTTGGTTTGTTTAATTTAATTTTTTTGTTTGCTTGTGTGTTTGTGGAGGTGAGGAGCTGTTTGTTTGGCTTTGGCTTGTTTCTTTGTTTGTTTGTTGTATATAAAAACAGAAGCACTTCAACTTAGTAAGTTATCGGCATTTCAGTTTCAGCCATTTTGTTTTAGAAAAACAATCTCGATGGAACAGAAAAGAAAATCACCACTTTTAAAACATCTGGAAAATAATCTTATATTGAGTGTTTTCTGTCAATGACTGATAATTGGTAATTTTTATGTAAAAATGAGCCAACCTCCATCGGGAAATAAAAGTCGGTTACTTTATCAATTTCTTGCTTTGTTGAATTGGTAGAGGCTTTCAAAGGATATAATAATATTTGCCCAAAAACAGTGAAAGGCAATACCCATGAGTAAGATTTTAATCAAAGCCAATACAAACATGTGAAGTAGTTTAAGTCTACTTTTGTTGCCTTACCAGTTTGACTTTTTACTCTCATCCCTACTTTTTATTGGTTTTCCATATTGCAAATATCCCAGATACCATTCACAATCATTCAAGAAAATGCAATACTAGATATTAAAAAGTCACAAATGGACAAAGCATTTTTCTTGCTCGTAAGAAACTAAAAAACTTCAGTGGGCAGACAATTATATAGGTAACTGAATTATAATGCCATAAGCATTATAATGGGAGAATGAATACCATCAATGCAATAATGAATATAAGCATAATGGTAGAATGAATGGTAAGCAATATAATGAGAGAGTGAATACCCTGTGTGTACAAAGGAAGGAAGAAGTCAAAGAAGTCAATGGGAAAAACACTATTTGCTATTGATCTTAGGTGATGGATAAAATTTATCACAAATATAGAAGAGGAACCACAGAAATAATTCTTTTCTTAGCATAGTAGTAACAAAATAAATTTCGGTTGTATGCCTTTATGGAATTTGCATCATTCTCTTCCCTGCTTTGCCAGATGCCTGGAAATACTTAAATTTTCAACTCCCAGAATAGAATAAGCAAAGTCATGGCACTGTCAGAATATAGAGTACCTAAAAATTGGCATAATATGATATTAATAATTGCTAACACTTATGAGTCTTTACCATGTAACACCACTTCTAAGTACTTTCCAAGTATTATTTCAATTAACCTTCATAACTATCCCATAAAAAGTAAGGATTATTTTATTTGAGTGAGTATTTCACTCAAAGTCAAGAGGTAGAGTCAAAATATAAAGCCACTCAGTCCAGAGAATAATTTCCTGAAAACCAACTTATACTGCAAAAAAGGTAGGATGAGATCCAAGGACTCTGGACTTTATTCTATAATATTCTGTAGTAATGGGGAACCATTAAAGGATTTTAAGAAGACCAATGACTTCTCCAAGTTGTGTTTTAGAAAGATCACATGGAAGATGGATAGAAGTGGAGTGGAAACTTGAGCAAGGAGGAATAATAAGGAAACAACAGTGAATGAGAGAGTAACCAGGGCAACGATGGCAGGGATGCAAGAACTTTATGGACATGGAATTCACAGTCTCTCCATGATTGCTCTCCAGGCACCCTTATTCCTGCCTCTCTCCCAACCAACTGGGATGTCACTGCTATGCCTTCAGCCTCAATTCCCACTCTTAGTAGCAATGCCCACGTGAGAGGTGAGTTTAAGGTAGAATGAGTCTGAACTCTGACATAAAACAGAGTTGGAAATCTAAAGAATAAGTGGAATTGAACAAAATTCTCAAGGCCTACCACCTATACTAATCATCACTTACATTTATCTGTAGAGTTTTAGTCTGTATACATGTAATTTCAAAAATTACTTCTTTGAGTAAGGAGCAGTCCTAGAATTATATATTAATTTTGTTCATTTAGCCTTTTCTGTTTTTATTTTGAAATGTTTCATATGTAATATATGTGTGTATATGATATTTTTAGGTAAGTGATAAAAGATAAATAGCAAAATGAACATCTGTAGCCATTACTCAGGTCCCAGACTTTAAAAAAAGAACATTATTTATTCACTATTATTTATTCATCCTTTCATCTGGTTCTAAGATTAGCAAACTAAACTGCTTGCATTCTATGACTAAGAAAATTTTGTGTCTGGAAACATCCATGCTAGACCTGCCAATGGTTTATTTGCACAAAGGACCTAGGAATTTGCTGGAAAAGAACTCGTCTTTCTCAGGTCACTGAAAAGTTCAGGAGAGATCCAAGGGTTTTAGGTCAGTATTTGAGAGACATGTGCCAGTCTGTCCATCAGTATGCCATGTCCATGTTTTTGGGCAAAAATTTGAAATAGCTGCTTGACTAACATATCTATGGGACACTAAGAGCATGGGATAGCTTTGGCAGAATTGTTAGTATCCACAAAAAAATGTTAAGAACGGGCAAATATGGCAGTACATGAGACACCTTTGTGGATGTTCTGGCAAAAATCAGGTTCAAGACCATCTGAGGTTAGACAGTGGCTTTCTAGCAGCTCCAGGTAAATTCCACAGCCTCCTCAGAGGCCTCTTCTGGTCTTGACCCCAAAAGAAGAAAAGTGAAAAAGGTAGATTCCATATATCTTGGGGATGAGTCTCCTCTCCTAGGAATTCAAGGGCAATCCCTGCTATAATTATTTTTAATTAAGAAATATTGAATTGTTAATATATTTCCCCTACATATCCCATGACACAGCCATTAAGCCAAGATTTATAGCAAACAGGTTGCAATTCTGTCTGGAGCAACTGAAAATCTGTAAACTGCTTAACTCCTTTTTCATGGGCGGGAGCCTAGGTTTGAATATCAACTGAAATGGAAAATTCTTCTCCACATTTATTTTCAAGGACAACGAGAACTCCTATTATTTCTGAATCATTGAAAAAAAAGTAATAGAAATTTAACTTGGATTTTTGTAATTGTCTGAGTTTTCAGCATCACACAGAGATAGATCCCCACTACTTACTCTCATCCTTAAGAATGAATATTTTTGGACCAGAAAGAGGTGATCATTTTTATCCACTCAAATCTTGCCTCTGACTGTCCCAAGGCCCTTTTGTTCTCATGGCTAGAGAGTGAGAAGTGTGAAGTGATGAGAAGAGCTTTCAAATTCCATTAGCAACTTTTTTTGCTGTCTGGAGATATCTTGAAACTCTGTCTCAGATACCAATACTGTTCCTCCCAGAACCTCATTTACACATGAAAAGAGATAATAAAAAAAATTGGCAGGCATTTGAGGAAAACCACCAGCAAGAGAGAAACTAAAGTAAACAGAGGAAAGAACTAAACCCCACCTCAAATGAAATAGTGCTAGTAGAGGAAACTGGTAACTTTAAAGTAATTAAAATAATGTTTCCAAGAGAGACGGAAAAGAATATCACATCTATGCTTTAAAATCGAGATAGGCTCACTATTGTAATATGATAAACTTAATTCTGGGAGTGACAGACATCAGACAACAAAATACAAAAAAATTACTTTAACAAAAGAGAAAAAAAGGACTAAGCCTGCAAGGAATAGACTATTACTATGTTATATAAATATTTTTAAAGTACAAAATCATTTCTATATCTTATATTCCCTTTCTCTCATGGCATCCTCTGCAGCCCACTGGCCAAATGTGGCAGGTGGATAAACACTAGCTTCCCTATGAGTGTGCAGAAAACTCAGGGTGTAAAAGGTTTTTAAATAAGAAAATAATTTAAAATAAGGTAGGTTTCAGAAATAGTCAATTTCACCCTTAAAGCTTCTTTCCTCTATTTACCTTTAATTTTGGGGTTACTATTGAAGGCTTCCATTCCTATCCAAGTCCAGAAACCCCCTTCCAGAAACCCCCTTTCTTAAGTTACCGTCAACTTCATACCTCATGATGGTGTTGGAGCCCTTTGAAGATACGATTTAAGAAAATCTATGGTTTCATGTCTCCATTCCCAAACTCATATTCAAAGAATCTTTCTGAAATTCTAAGTCCTGTCTTCCATCTTCAAATGCCACAAAATTCTATTCTACTTGCAAAACCTCTTTCCCTATTTCTAAACTCATACTTATTTAGCATTTACTATACTTTTCCCCATTTATTTTCTCATCAGACCCTGGCTATAGAGGAGGGTTCCACTCACCCCATTTTTATCTGCTGGTCTAGAATGCACAACTAATACTTTATAATAAAAGCATGGAGTCATGCTAACCCCCATCTGCCCCACCACTCACTCTCCCCAAGCCAGTAACAAAGCAGGCGGCTCAGCTAATATAATATTTAGACTAGCAGTGAAGAAAAAGATCTTTCTCCCTCCTGTACTTTGAATAAATATAAATAAATTACTCTGACCAAATGAAGAAATGTGGTGTAACATGATTTATTTGGGCCAGAGCTGACACTGGTAAGACAAAGCCTCCTTATCTGCTTACAGAAACTTAAGCAGAGGTCAACAGCCACATCCTCTGATTTGTATGCCATGTGTGAACATCGTGGGGGAGAACTTGAACCCAGTCTACAATAGGATTCCAAACATATATTAATATGTCTTATAGACTAAAAAGAGGTGGAAATAGAAGCTAGACTACAAACAGAAACAAAGAGCTCTCTTAGAGAAAAAGTATCATGAGTGAGGCTCAAAACTGGTTTTGCCGGAGAAATTCCACACCCCATCCAGGGGATGAAGTTTCAAGTGCAGAGCATGGGCACAGTAAAACTGAAAGTACGGTGTTCCTTTGGACCTGGTCCCACTACCATGGGACCACCAAAAATCTGAACTCTAAAAAGAAAGATGTTTCCCTGCTGGATGAAAAGAGATTTTACTACGAAAGATCAGTAAGTGGAGGCAGCTGGAAACTGCCCCAAGTGGCCTCTGAGACACTGCAGAAGGTAATAGATCAGGACAAGTCCATCATTTCTATAGCAAAGTGAGAGAACCCTGCAGGCAAGCTGGGAAAACAGGCACAGTGAAGAAGAGAGAAGCAGAGGCAGAAACTGGAAATGCAATTCTGAGTCTCCTCACTGCTTTGGAAATGCCTGCAGAGATCCTGCAAGAAGGAGGATGAGGGGGCGCTTATTCTGTTTGGCAGGTGAAGTTATTGACCCATTGTGTCTGGGAACAAATAATTAAAGTGCTCTCACTTAGGATCTATTAACTGTGGCTCTGGTGTAATGGCAGACATTAATAGAAATATCTAAGTAAAAAACTAGGGCTACATAGACTAGGGGGAAAAAGACAAAATGTTTTCCCAACAAAATACTTTTTTGTAAAGAAATAAACCATTTTTCAACAAATATGAAAGAATTCAAAGTAACCAAATGATGTCTTCTATTGGCAGGATGAGAAGTTTAAGACAAAGAATGAATAGGGGTTGAGGGTGGGAGTCAAGTAAATCCCACAATTAGAGATTCCTTTCCATTAAAAAGTAACATTAAATATGCAAATTACACTATTAATAGAGCTAAATCTAATCACACTTCAGTATACATTAATATATTCAAACTAATAGTCTGACGGGGAGGAGGGTTAATTCTCGAGAAACAAGTACTTCATTGAAGAAACTGGCAGCACAGAGAGCTCAAGAGAAAGGTAGTAAGTTCCAAGTTGACAGAGAGCGGGAGGCAGCATGGTGCTCCGAGAGAGGTCAAGAAATCTGGGAGGGTGTCTAAGACAAACTTAAAGTCCCCGTAAACAACCATACCTGGAAATCTGGAACAAACCACTTGTATGTTATAAAAGATCATTTTGACGTAGTGACCGACTTTCTGCTAAAGGTTGCTTAATGGTCAGGATTAGAGCAAGAATCACATAGGTCGTGTATATAAATAAATCAATAAGCAATTTTTCATTATTTTTCATGTGGGACCCATTCCCTGCAAAGATCGGTTCCATTTTATCTTCTTCTTGTAGGTATCTGTTAAACAAACTTCATGCGAGTTGAAATAAATTGTATATACCTATTAGTGAAGGAATTAAGTCCCTTTGAATGAACTATTTGTCTTTTTTAAAGGAAAACAAAAGATACAGAGATCTAGATATAGAAATCCTTAACCAAGAAATTAAGCCAATTTTTTTCTTTTTGGTTCATTAGTGTTCCTTTTTTGTCAGCTTTCAGTATCTTTACACCTTCTGTAATGCTCAATTCTATTCATGTACACTCTATTGTTCTCCTCGTTTCAACTACTGGCAAAATCACAAAACAGAAGACAAAGGAAGTCATAATATTCTATCAGTTCAAATCGAAGGACCATGCATTTAGGAAGGATTCAAGTCTGCTTTTGCAAGATGATCCTGGAACACAAAAACATGATGAATGTATCAAAAATATTTCTCACATACTGCCTGCCATAAAAAGATTGTTTGAATTAAACATCATTATTGCTTCCTTGTCAACATGTTAATATAGAAATATAAGCCACACACATGCCTGAGCTCTATCATGATCTATAAATTACTGGTGTACTTGCTATTTCTATTAATATTTTTTAAAATATTTAATATTTTCCAGAGCATGCTGAGACCTTGGAACCTATTTTTGTCTCAGAGTTTGTTTTTCCTCAGATTGTAAGGGACGAATTCTGAGTGATCTTTTGAACTCCTCAAACATTTTAAAGTGTATTGCTGATACGTGACATCTTCTGGGACAGGGGCTGTCACTGACATGGTATTTTGTCATATAAATATAAACAAGACCAAGGAGTCTTTGCTATTATTTCAAAGAGCTTATTGTGTTGGAAAGAGACCTACTTCATTTCATATAACTATACATTGATTTTTCAACAGTTAAGAGTTAGCCTATCTGGTTTGTAGATTATAAAAATTTTAGAAACATAAAGGATGTCAAAATTATCTTATTGAAACCCCTCTTTTTTTACTAGGAGAAATCAGTAGTTCCAAAGTTTTTTTTTTAATTTTCTTCACATTTTGGGTCACTAAATTTCTTTTTTATTTAATTTCAGGATATTAAACGGGTACAAATGTTTTGGTTACATGGATTTCTTTTGGACTGCTTGAGTCAAAGTCATAAGTGTGCCCATCACCCAGATAGTATACATTGTACCTCTTAGGTATGATTTCACCCATCCCCTCCTCCCTTTTCCCACCTGCTTGATTTCCATTGAGTTTTACTTCCATCTGTGCACATGAGTGCCGATCAGTTAGTTCCAATTTAATAGTGAGCACATATGGTGTTTGTTTTTCCATTCCTCCGATACTTCACTTAGGCGGATGGTCTCCAGTTCCATCCAGATTGTGGCAAAAGGTATTGATTCATGTTTTATGGCTGAGTAGTACTCCATGGTATACATATACCACATTTTGTTAATCCGTTCATGAATCGATGGACACTTGGGTTAATTCCACCTTTGCGACTTTGAATTGGGCTGTAATAAACATTCTAGTGCAAGTGTCTTTTTAAGAAAATGACTTTTTTCCTTTTGGTAACTACCCAGTAGTGAGATTGCTGGATGAAATGGTGGGTCTACTTTTAGTTTTTGAGGACTCTCCATACTATTTTGCATAGCTTTAAATGGCTTGCCCAGGGTCACACAACCAAAAAACAGATGAGGGGAACCTAGAATCCACATTTCTGCTCTGTCACTAAGTCCCTCCTAATGTATATGATTTCTCATTTTATGGCCAGCTAGACTTATTGGGAAATTTGCTATTAAGAAGAGTTTCAGAAGAGCAAGAAATTCAACTTATGCTGATCCTTACTCCAGTTCCAATAAAAAATATTAATTGGCTTGGGGAATAATCTGTGATTTTGTTATTGGTTCTCATCAGGCTCCTATTAAAGACAGCACAGTTTAAAACTTCACTAACTTCTAAGTGAACATGAACTGATAGATGCAGACCATAGGCTTTCAGAGTAAATGTGTCTGAATAAATGTGAAAATTAAGGGATCCAGGCATAAGGTGTATACCCGGTTATGCTGTCAACAGTTTCATGGTCAGATCATCGTGTTCCAGCTTGCAAATCGAGTGTTTCAATGTACCACAAGACAGTGGAAAAATGTGATTTTGTGATCTGCCATCCGTCTGGAAGTTTTATCTCCTATAAACAAATAAATTAAGTTCTGAGAAAATAATTAGTATACACTTTTCCACAAAGCTTGCCATGCTAGCCAAGTTCTCCATACAGAAATACCTGAAATGCCATGACTGAGATACAAAGACAAAACAAAACAAAAAGAATATTAGTTTGATTGTTATGGATAGCCAAATGTAAGTGTTTTGATTGAAAAAAAATTAGGTGTGCAGGGTAAATTATTTGGACAACCATTTGACCAAGTGATAAGAGTAGAGAATAATAGCAAAAGAAGAAATATTTTTGTTAAAAATGATAATAAATACTGGAGTAAGTACCTGAATATAAGGACATACAGACTCCATAATTTTAGAGTAAAGAAGAGGAAAGATGCATCACCATAAACTCTCCAGATACCAGATACAAAGAGATGGAAATCTGTTCAATAAATATTGTGTAACTACTATGTTCAAGACACTGTTCTACGCACTGGACAGGTTTTTAGTTGATAATGAAACAGATAAAATCCCTGTTCTCAGGCAGGCTAACATTTTATTGAAGGAATGCAGTAATAAAAATCAAGAAAGTCCCTTGTATGATGTTCCTATTCTTTTATTGTTCTCCAAGTGTCATGTTTCCACTTCCAAATCAAAAGAGTTTGAGCCAAGAGTGAAAAAAACCTGTATCTCATCTCATGTTTGATTTTTTTTCCTGCCAGAAAATGATGTAGTAATCATGTACAAAATTTTGATTCTCTCTCTTTAAATATGAATATATATTTAGGTACATTAAATGTTTTTCATAAGAATTAATCAAATTTATAGTTAATTAGACAAACATGGATTGATTATCCACTACTTGCCAGGCATTTCCATAGGTACTGGGAATATTCACTTCAAGAACTGCCGTGGAGTAAAGAAAAATCATTAAAGAAAATCTTTTCTTCCTGAACTTATTCCTGTCTCATTTTCTGAGACAACATAGATAATAATTCCTAAACAATTTTAACAATCTGATGTTTAATAACACATACATAGTGTCCAATCTTTACAACAACTTTACATGATCTCTGTTATTTTTTTCTGATTTGTAGATAAGGAACTAGGTTGATTCAGGTTAAATATTTTCCAAGACTGAACAGGTAGTAAATAGCAAAGTCAGGAATATTTCTTTGCTTATTTTAAGACCTTAACTCCTTCTACCACCCTGTGCACGGGAGTCTTTCTTCTCTACCATACTCTACTGTCTCCAAGCATTTAAGCACCCTTTATATTTGCTCAAGACTCCACATAATTTCTAGAGATTATTTTGTATGGAGAGTGCTTTTATAGCAATGCCCCCTCAAAATGTGGAAATGGAGACCCCAAAATGACTTGCCTCTTTGTGAAATGATGTGTTGTATCATGTAGGAGCCTGCTTTACTCCTAAGAAACAAGATGCATGCAAATTATTTCCATGTTGTAGGCAGGCTTCTGAGCAATATGTAAATAAGTGAGAGAAAAAATATCCACATTAATAAACAGCCCCTTGGATATATGAAACCCATCTGCAACATTAGGTAAAGAGTTTGTATACTGTGTAGTCAGACGGGATGTCCATATTGCATTCCTCAGTGTCTGCAAGGGAAAACAGAATGATGGTTCAGGTGGGGCGGTGCCATATGGCTGAATCCATGAAAATATCACAGAGTTATTTTTTTTTTCCAGCAACTGTGATCAGTCCATGTAAGCAAGGATCAAGTCTCTGCAAATAGAATTATGTCATTCCAAGTTTCATCCTGTTTCCAAGGTCTCTTTCTCACACATCATGCTGAGATTAACCTATAATATTTCTCTGCACGTGGATTGAGTTCTCCGAAAATAGAGGATGGCGACCAAAGGGAAATTGAAAGTAGAAGAGACACAAGCAACACAAAAGGCCCAAAGTGAGAATCACAGATTGACAATACAACATGTGCCAGTTAGTCCATGGCTGACATTATCAAGTAAGATGACTCAGAGGGGGGAGAAAAAAAACACCAAAGGAACTGTTAACTCACACCAAACAGGAAATGACTGATTGAAGACAGAACAGAAATGAAAAGCCAGGATTCAACTCAACTCTGAGATCATTAACTGTGCCCGAGGATGTGAGGGCAGTAACATGGAAAAGCACCTACGCTTGCCTGATGCTATTGCTACTGTCTTGGGGAAGAGGGAATGATAGCAAGAAAATAACAGGCCTGCCGTCATTTATCTTTCTCTTAATTACTCTACCGATTATTTTTTTATTCCTTTCCTAACTTGATAGTTAGGATTCAGTTTTATTATGATAACTAAAAGAGATAAGAATTAAGGATGACAGTATACCAATAGAATTAGTCAAATTTAGCTGTGATGTTTTTCAGGGCTTTTGTTCACCTCACCCTCTCTCATAATCTTCACATTCTAGATGAAACAGATTGCTTCTTCTACTGCCATTAGCATCTGCTTTGCGAAAGGTGACTTTCAAAGTCTTTAATAATATTTTTGCTAATTACCACACAACCCAAGAAATTCAATCAGCTTTGGCTAGGTTCACGTTCGAATTTCAAATGCTTTGTCCCACAAGTGAATTTTACTTTTATTTGAAACATTAAGCACATTCACACTTAACACCAACACACAGCTCTGGATTTAATCCTCAAAAATGTACTTTAGTCAGTATTGTGTTTGGAATCTCAAGCCAATTTGTGCTCTGCTGACTAGGCCACAGAGAGGGAATGTAGAGGCCTACCAACTCCAGAGACCTCAGTCAGAGACAGCAAACAGTTATGTATGGAAGTTCTCTTCCAAACTTTCACTTCAGAACGGTCAACAAAAGTTTTCTCTCCATCTTGCCTTTGCCTGGCTTCTAAAATACATGCCCCACTGGCTTTTCATTCTTTTCTGTCCTCTCACTTTCTTGGTGCTTTGCTCTTCCTGCTCTCTGAGTTACCTGCCAAATGAACCACCTCTATCTTTTTGCCTTAACTGAATTCTGGCTCTCTCCTGAGAATCGCCCTTCTCATTCCTGTCTATGTCTTATAGCTCTGGAGTTGGGGAAGAGAGGGAGGGAGATTAATTTGTGTTCCATTTTCCTGGTTTTCACTGTTAAACCATTATCTTCTTCATATAGATCTGTTCTCCCTTTAATACGTTTTACTCCTCCTTGCTATTGTCACTCACATTATCTTCATTTCATTCCACTTAACTCTCAATAACTTCTCTGCCCCCTTTTGAACCCTTCAGAATCTGGATATTTGTCTTCCTTTTCACCCCAAGTTCAACTTTCATCCTAACTAGCTTCAATTTCCATGCAAAACCCACGCCTCACAGTGATTGGACTTCTCAATTTATTGGGAAGTTCACGTCTTTACTTCAATACCTCCCTGATGAAGTTTTTCATCACCCCAGAACTTTCTACCTTTAAGCTACAAAACCCATTATCTCCTTCTCTGCTCACAGCCTGCCATCTCTCCAGCTCATTTTGTTGTTTTACTCCCACTATTTGTTAACATCCTCAAACGTCCAATCCCACATCCCTGCCATGTTCTCCCAGTCTTCATTCCCTTGCTATCACTGAGCAATGATGGGGAATATGTCACATATTTGCTCATTTTTTTTCTACCAGAAATGGTAGAAATGGTCTGGAGCTTTTCTTGTGTTTCAACACTGCCTAGCATTACTTCCCTTTATTCAGCTTCTTCTCAGCTGCTCTTTCAGAGATTAACTACTTTCCTCAAGTTCCATTTCCCTTTCTTCCTTTCTTTGGAATTACCCAGTGGCCTTACCTTTTCTGCTCATGAAGAGTAAGCAATTTCTCCTTTACGAAGGAGAAAGTTCCCTTGTGTTGAGTGGGATGGGAAGATTTGCTGAGGAGAAAGCCAACAGGCTATCTAAGGGTCTTGAATGACAGGCCACAGAGTTGGTTACTGTTCCAATGAGAAATAAGCAGAAACCTGAGGACAACAGGCTGCATCTCAGGTATATTAAGCAGGCCAAACATCTAAGCAGGGTTCCATTAAAATCTCAGACTAGTTATCATTGAAGAAACACCATATCCCACTGGTGCCAAGAGATAATCTTGATGAGTCACATCTGGGGAAAATGCCAGTGCAGAATCAACTCTGCCCCTCCCTGCCCCTGGTCACAGTTGTATAAATCCTCTGGAACTGAGAACTGACCCCAGAGAGAATATGATGAGGGAAAACCAGAACAGGAAATTGAAACTTCCACATGGTAGAATTTTTAACTTAATTAACTAAGTTTAAAGTTACTTTATTGGACTGATTTAACCTAAAATTAACTAAATAATACTATCTGTCAATAGGTGGAAATGGGGGTTTACAATAGAGCTGATGTTAAAACTATGAGAAAATAAGCTATAAACTACGTACTTGAATATATTTACCAATTTAATTTAAAAATTCATATAACTACCTGTGTCAAAATGTATAACACATATACCCTTTAACCAACAAACCCCACTTGAAGACATTTTCCCTGAGAAGGTGCTAATCAACTATAACACAAGAGATGTGTGTGCTAGGTTGTTCATCACAGTATCATCCATAATAAGAAAAACATGGGAAAAATAAAGGTATCCATTGATAAAATGCTAGTTATTTATTTAACCATAATTCATAGTATGCAGTGCAGTAATTAAAATAATTATGCAGATCTATATATTTCATATATACAGAGAGAAAGATGTCACCACATTACAATGCTTGAAAGGATGCTGCAAATTTACAGTTCCTTCCCATACATGAAGTATTAAATTTTCATTCTTTCCTAACAAGCAAATCCACAATATCCACTTGGCCATAGTCTAGAGTTAATTCCTTTTTATGGTCAAGATAATGCTTATCAGCATCCTTGCTAACGGTATCATTGTGACCCTCATCAGATAACTCCTCATTTCTTCACATTTACCAGCAACAAGAATTTATCCTGCAAGAAATAGAGCAAGGCGTGAAGAAACCATCTAGTCTGGTCTGATCTGAGAGGATGTTTTTTTAACACCTAAGGTGGCCCTACTCATGATCATGCATTCAAGATCCATGGTTCTCACAGCTCACCCTTAACCAGTGATATCCCCTGAGTTCCTTTCTTAGACATTTTTCCTTTCCATTTTAAATACTCTACTTGGATGGGCTTATTCAAAACAAGTCTTAAGTAGATATCCCCAGAAATAGACCCTGAGTTAGAAATTTGTGTTCAGGCAATTCATTAAGCAAGTGTTTCCCAGGGAGATTAGTAAGGAAGTAAGGAAGAAGCAGGACAGGGAATAGGAACAAACCAAGCAAAGATGCAATTTTGGGTAATGTCCTGGAGGGAAAATTATACCTCATAGTTTGTCCCAACTAGAGGTAAGAGAGCTAAGCTCTCCTATTTCTGTGCCAGTTGGTCATTAGCTCACGTCTGCTCCTAGGGACTGAAATAGGCAGACACTCCCAGCTCTCTGAGCCTGCTGACAAAGCAGACACCATACCTGAGGGTAGCCCCCACAGGTTCAGGCTACTGGATACAAAACTGTCAGAAAGCTGGGTGGGGATGCCAGCTAGAAAATAGAAAGTGCAAAAGAGATCATAGGGGATTTGTGTGAAAAATATCGCTGTTTATTATAGCACCCACAGCTTCAACCAAGATGGCAAATTCCAAATCTGTATCATTACCCCAGACCTCACCCTGGAACTTCAGACCCATATACCTGACCACCTCTGGGACCTCATCCTTGTCAACCAGACACCCAAACACCCCTTGTCCAAAACTGTGTTCACCTCCCTATCCTCATGTACAGCTTTTCTCAGTGAATATCACCTTTATACTCACCATGGGCCAATCCAGAAAACTCTATTCACCTTGCCAGACATTTCATCCTTTAATTCACCAAGTCCCCTTAATTTTGCTTGTTCAATATATGTCTAATCTATCTTGGACTCTCATACCTTGGCTCTAGCTTAATACCTCTTCACTGTCTCCTTGCTATAGTTTGTACACCCCAATATTCATCTTCCATCAGTATACTGCAGATTATCCCTCTCGAATTTATATCTTACCATATCACTTCTCTGCTTAAAATCTTTAAATGACTCCTCATTTTGCAGGTTACAAAACTAAGTACTTGGTGTTTTAAATGACATTCATCTTGCTCTAACTCCCATCTACTTTTCCAGCACCATCTTCTACCCTTAAAATCCTAAGCTTGAGACATGTTTAACTATTGGCAGTTTCCCAAAGTTGTCTTGCTCTCTTACGCTTGGGGCAATCAAAGAGCACTTGGTTCCCACCTTAGGTCATCTGAAAGACTTCCTTGGTATTCCCTTTCCCTTAGGATGATTAAATTTCATATTTTTAACCCCCATAGTGGCCTGTGCACACCCTCCTGGTAGTATTTATTAATATATAGATTATTAGACAACTAGATCTTGAGGAAAAAATTATCTTGTTCATCCTGGACCTACCTACCACATTGTGTGAAGCAATGCTCCAATCTCATCATCTTGTCCAAACACTGACCCCTTATCCATAATCAAGAAATAATTACTATGTTAGATACCAATGTTTTTTTATTTTTTTTAAATTTCAGCATATTTTAGGGGTACAAATGTTTAGGTTACATATATTGCCTTTGCCCCACCTGAGTCAGAGCTTCAAGCATCTCCATCTGCCAGACGGTGCACACTGTACCCATAAGGTGTGTATATACCCATCCCCTCCTCCCCACTCCCATCTGCCTGACACCCAATGAATGTTATTACTATATGTGCACTTAAGTGTTGATCAGTTAAAACCAATTTGATGGTGAATGATGAAGAAGGCTGATCCTCTGCTTACACTCTAATAGGAAAGATTTTCAGATATGATATAAGTCTAATGTAATACTATGGTGAGAGCTGAATTGGGAGTGCACACTAGGTGCTATGAGTTCCCCAAAGGGATATTTAACTTGACCTATGGCTTTAAGGAGGGCTTGTTGTAGAAAATAACGTCTGAGCAGACGTTCAAAGGAAAGAGGAAGGTTATCCAGGCAAAGAAATGTGATTCTTCCAGATGTTTCAGTTTCAGCTTGAAGTCAGCAGTATTATCAACCAACTGTGTCTTGCCCTTAAATGTCACCAAAGAAACAACCAGCAAACTTGGGAAAGTGCATTAAAATGATAGACCTTCCTCACCAGAACTCCCAGTGATTTTATCACTTCTGTTGCATCAATTCTGAGTCTCAGTGAAGTTAAACAACGCCAATCAGACTCAGGAATATGTTTAATAGACCCTTCTTAATGTATACATTATCGGGAATGAACTTTATTTACACTCATCCTAGATTTTACTGGGATTAAGCAAATAGAATGCAAATTTTATATAACTAATTTCCATTGCCTTTTGAAAGGTATCACCAGAGTCCAAAATGTTTGCAGAGTTTTTTTTAAACATTATTGCAATAGGGTAAATTTTTATTATTATATATGGAAGCTAATCATTTCAGAGTAAACAACAGATGTTTGCACCCTTATTACTGTTTGGTACTGACATTGGTATTAAATGATAATATGAAAACATGTCACAGACGTGAATGATGAATTCAAATGTCAGGAATGGAGGAAACGAAATGTTTAAAATAGCACATTTCAGGGTCTTAGATGAGAAATAAAACTATGAGCACCTTCTTCAGGCAATGTGCAATACTACTTTTCCACAGAATAATAGTCATCTGGAAAATTCCAGGGCACATTTTTCTTTAAATATTGTAACTGAAATATAGGTGACTAAGATGCTTAGGTGTCTTTATTATAGAATGTCTTTTGTTCCTTTGGGTAGATGCCTAATAGTGCTATTACTGGATCAAATGGTATTTCTATTTTTAGCTCTTTGAGGAATCAACACTAAGGTGCTCACACAGTAGTAATATTCATTGGGGGTTGGAGGTAGGTAAACTCACAACTAATGGACACAGTGAGCATTGTAGGGGGAAATGGCATGCCTCAAATCATGGCTTGGGTGTGGCAAAGTCATAACATGCAACCAAAATGTTTGTATCTGCGTAATATCCTGAAATAAAAATTAAAAAAATTTTTTTTAAAAAAAGATGTTCATTTGATCAATGACATAATGACAGCTTGCAAAGAATTCAGTTGCATCAAAAATAGTAAACTTATTAGATATGAATATAGGTAGGTAAATAGATGGATTGATAGTTTTTTATACTTTATACCATATTTTCTGAACATTATTTGATATTTTTCTAGAAACTCAAGTTCTTATATTTAGGTATTAATTGATTCACCTTAATGATATTGTTAATTTAAATTACCACCATCATTCAATGCTTTCTAAGGTAGAACCTAATTATGGTAAGACATATACCTATCAACATGGATTAGTTTTCACCCAGGAAAGACTCCTACTAATTCTTTTATTTGTGTAGTTAAACAACACTTTGCACATTTCACTAAATTAAGTGTTCTATGTCTTTTCCCCATCATTAACTAAAAGTGATCAAGATTGATGAAATGCGACATCAAAATTATACTGCTAGAGCAGGAGTTCTGTCTCCTCCAACTGGAATATAGACTCTGTGAAAGTAGGCATCTTACCTGTCTTGTTGATTGCTGCTCTCTTAGGGCCTATGCTAAGGCTCAATACCTAGGAAGATGTACAACACACACGAGTTGAATGAATGCATGGATGACTTAGCAATAAACACATTCACAGTTTTTAGGTTGTCTTTAAAATAATATCACCTTGAGTACAGTTTTAAAACTTTCAAGACATTGGGAGGATATTGTAATTCAGAAATGTTATGTCTGTCTATAGTAAAATTTGAAAAGAATAAGTCCTAATGAAGGGGCCGAAAAAGTAAGTTGTGCTCACATTTATTTTCGTTCTTCACATAGAGGTGAACAGGCCCTCTGCTGACCACAGAAGAAAGCCAGAGAGGCATTTGGGCCCATCCTCTCCTCCACCACCATTGATTGTGGGGCCAGAGTTCTGTAAAGGAGCTATGTGAAGCCAGAATTGTTTATTTCCTGAGGTAATAGGGAAGATGAACTGACTTAACTTTGCACTGTAGAGGAATTATTGCTGCTGGATGGAAAAGTATAACTCTCACCCAGAAAAATGAGGTTAAAATCTAAGATTTGGCTTCTCATACCTGTACCAGTTAATTTCAGTTTCTTCACAGATGTCGGACTTAACTTAAAAATACTTGTCCTTGGTCATTACTGAAAGCGCATGAAAGAAAACGACTGAATCGTTCTACTTCTGCAACTAACACATTTGTGAATAATGTGGTCTCTAGGAAAAGGACACTGGGTTTGAAACTCAGTTTGAACTCTTACAATTTTGGTGTCCTTGCGTAGATTATGTAACTTTGTTGTGCCTTTATATCACCTACAGATTGGTGATATAGTAGCAGTTCCCATTTGATAAAGTGGTTGTGAGGATAGTCAATGATCAGTACACCAGAGCTATTTTTGGTAGAGCAGAATTGGTAGAACAGAATATTGCTCAACCATGAAGGGCCCTAGGCAGGGAGGTGCAAACCTTCCTCCCTCCTCATCTCTCACATTGGCTGGTGTAGAATCATTAAAATATTAAAACAATAAGACTATTAAAATAAGTAAGGACATATTTCACTTGCAGAAAATGAAGGGAAAAGGAACTAAAATGCATTGTTTCCCTCCTGTATATCATGTACATACCATATAGCTCTTAATGTAATCTTTACAACAAATCTGAACGATCAGTATCATTTTCCTAATTTCACACACAAGAGTAACAGGATGAGAAAGGTCAAGGAACTTGCCAACCGTGCAGCGCTGATAAATAGCAAAGCTCGGGCTCAAACCCAGGTCTGAGTCCACAGTTCGTATGGTTTAAACAATGCCTGGAGTAGCACATGATCAGGGTCCTCTTTTACAGAATCCTGCCCACCCACCCACACACTGTCCCAGCTACTGAACTAGGACACTCCTGGCAGCCACGAGGACAGAATAGTGAGTCCCTGTCACCTCTCTAATCCACAGCCAAAAACAGCTTGAGAAACAAGAGCCTCTTGGAATAAGATAATAATTACCTAAATAGTGCTTCTCTGAGGTTAAGGTGCCCAGAAATCACCATGGGGGGTGAAGGGGTTGTGAAAGTGTAGGCTCTGGTTCAGCAGAACTGGAATGGCAGACAAGGTTCCATGTTTCTAACAGATCTCCGGGATTCTGGTGCTGCTGGCTCTGGGACCATGCTCTGAGTGGCAATAACAGGTTCTCTATGTGTGAAAAACAGAAATCAGTTTTATTCGGTACCTGTTTGTAATGGCATGCAATGGTTTGATCTAAGGATACCCTTTTTTTCCAGGGTAGTATGGATCCACATCCTTCTCTGGTAAGTTCAGTTTTCTAAATCGCCTGATTTATTTGGTGCAATAGGGCCACTCATCAGTGGGAATAGAAACTAGGAAGAGCCTGCAAAAATATGAGAATGAGAGAAATGCATATTAGGATTTATTAAGATATAAATATGGGCACCTAAATACTTTAGCTCCTTCAGAAGAAAATTCATTAATCTTATTGTTATCACTCCTCTTTCAACTACAGCATCTGGCTTGGACATTCTCTTACAAAAAGCCATACTGTGGGATGAGGGATTGGAAGCTATAATATAGATACAAACAATAAAACATTCCTCTTTAGCTGCTTTAGCTGCATAACAGAATAGCCTGGGCAACATTTTTAAAAAAAATATACATGTGGAAGGAAAAGAAGAAGACATATAAGAAAGTTGGGGTGGGGCAAGGAAGAGGAAATAAGTACACAAAACAAATGAGATTTTTAATTCAGTAGCATAACTCAAAGATTCATGTAATAGCTGTTGAAGGCACACTTACTCTGTACCCTTCCTGTTTCCTTAGAGGAGAGAATATCCGTCTATTTCCTAGGAGCACAAAGGTCCAAGGGAATCCAAGCAGCCTTTACTCTCAGGTCCCAGGGGAGTGGGAGCAACTTCTGTGCAGGTGCATTCAGGAGAAAGACAGCTTAGAATTTTTCTCCTTCATATCCCTTTGCCAATGGGCAGAATGTGTCAAGGTCCACCTTCCTGCTAGTCAAGGGGCTCCGGCCCTGCTGGAGGTCTGCAGGTATGGAACTGTGACCGTATGGGAGCTTTATTCAGAGATTGAGGTTTTGGGTGGTCCACCTGTTAGTCAGGTCCTTTTGTCCACCATATACCCATAATAACGCTAACATTTTGAGCTCCATTCTGCTACTTCAAATATCTATCTTTTAATTGATCCTAAACTTGGGAGAGAAAGAAAGGGTGTTATTTATTGGCCTCTTCTAAATCCCTAAGCACAGCCAACTGGGACTGGAAAGCTTAGTAAAGAAGGATTCAGTATGATTTGGAAGAAGAGGCAGTAATCGCTGGCATATTTGGAACATGTCAAATAAATCCTGCTTTTACTATTGAATGACTCATTAGATGGGTTAATTAGTTGATTTTTTTTTTCCAAGTAGCTTTGTGTGTTTTTAAGAGGAATTTTCTAATCCTTTCTATGTAAGCAACTTTGCTTTGGAGAATGTAGGAGTGTTGTAGAATAAAGTGCTAAAATTAAAGTTTTGATTCCTGGTAGTGCAGCTGACCTATTGCCTGACCTCTGGCAAAAGCCACGTAAATAGTGAAAACCAAAAAGATATTGTTGATTGAGTTATCTTCTTCCTGGCTCAACTTTATAATCTGCATGTGTATAGACTCTAGGAACAGAGAAGCTGAATGATTTCTATATATCCTATTCCAAATGCATTAGTTTTACTGGGACTATAAATTATACCTATTAAATTTCTTACCACTTTCTTTTGCTAGAAAGTCCCCTTCTGTCGCATGTATTCTATTCACAACATATTCTGATATTCATCTGCTCTTCTTCCCGTTAATAATTCATTCTAATGACAAGGTGGCATAATTATTTACATTCCGGTATTTAAACATCATTCCTGGTGAATATTTTCCCTTTTTATTGTTTATACAAGGTAACAATCAGACGAATTTAAACCCAAGCTGAAGATGATTTTATAGACATGTTTTTACTCTATTGAATGCCACATACAACTCAAGCCAAACACAACCCTCAAAACTTAAAATTCAAAGTATAGGTGGGGAAAAATATTTATTCTTCATGAAGTTTATTAGCACCTTGAACTGTACAAAATCAACTGTAATATTCTTGACATTTTCTGAATAGATAATGAGAGGTGAATTTGACCTTTAAAATTATGCTTCTCTCCCTCATCCTCACTCCCAGAAGGTACTTTTATGATAGCTTCTGCAAAGCACACCGGGCCTGAGGGACCATCTTTAAAATGGCAATTTTTTTCCTGATTTCATTTTCAGAATTAAGAAAAAATTGTGAAAATAAATAGCCAAAGTCTGCAAGTCAAAACTTATCCATTGATAAATAATATATATATCTCCATTGTTTACAAATCTGTTTAAAAGAGAAAAGCTTAATGGTTTCTCATTTTAGCAACCCAGATGTTTGTTGTCAGCTCATCCTATTATTATTAATGGAATCTAATTGATATTAATTCGTCAACAACTATGTTAGCACTTTCTCTCACCATTTAACTTCTTCTCTATGGTTGCTACATTTAACTGCTCTTTAAATTCCCTCCATTCAAATTCTTTATGACCTTCTCATCTGTAAAGATAAGCCATAAAGACAGCAACTTTGTTTAGAAATACATTTTACCAAGCTTTAAACGCTATTGAAGTCTCATCAACCAGCGAAGGAGAAGCCTCACTCCATTTTTTTTTAGATAGCTCACATTGTTTTCCATAATGCAATGACTAGAGCTTGGGATATTTAAATGGTACTTCACGGTGCAGACGTGGTCTAAATTTCTTCGTGATTATACATATGCCATTCTATAGTGTGTGCTAATCTCTTCTGCCTTGGATGTTTTAACAAAATGGCTGAAATTTTCAGCCATTATGGATGAGTTATTCAGCAAATCTGTAAAAGCAATTCCACTTGACAAGTCTATAGTACTACTTTAAGTGATTGAATCTCTTTGATTCCACAATGGCAAGGTCCTTATTATTCTTGCAGGAATTTTACAAGTTCTAAGAATATTTCCAAAATGCCACTAGCTACATTGCCAAAGAGAGACAGGCAATTCACTCAGAACTATACTAATTTGATTTAGTGAATCTAGTTAAAGCGATGATTTCTTTTAGAAGTAAAAAAAAAAAAACCATTTGTTGCACTTTATATTCAAATGCATTGATCTTTTATTAGATTTGGTGTCTTAAAGTTCTATCGCATAACACAGCTTTCTTCTCTCGCCTAAATTTATTTTCTAGTAAATGAATGAAAGCCACAAAATTGGTGAGGTCATGAAACTTACTTATCTGAAACACTGAATTGTATACATCCCTTAAAGGCAAAGGGATGTTTTTTGCCCCGAGGGTATTAGTCATGGTCCATAGTTCGTGGGAAAAAGTAAGGAAGTCTCAAAATTGTGTTCCTATTATTTCCATTTCTCTAAGACTTTGTTTGAATTCCAAAGTGAATTTTCTATTATCCCATTGTACATTGCATAGGAGGGTACCAACCAACAGCCTTTGGGGAGCAACACCTGCAGTTACATTCAAAGACATGACTTTTCCAAGCAGTTTGTGAGCTGGCCTGCATTGTCCCCAGAAGGATAAAGGCCTAGGTTCTTTACCTGACTGGCAGAAGCATTCCAGCACCACGAAAGGACTCTAAACATTGTTTTGTAAGTAATGAGTCCCGCTGGTTTCATCCTGCAAGACATTGAAATCCCACAGGGAAAATGTGGTTAGAAATAAAACAGAGGGCTGGGGCCTTTAATGAGTTTCCTATCCACAGATGCCATCAAGCTTTTATACTATTCATTTTATTTCTACAGCTTCAACAAAGATTCCCAGAGTTGTGGGCCATACTCTTAACACTGAAGTGCATAGAACTTGGCAGAAATCTACACTTCAGAGATAATAACATATCATTCCATGAAATAAAGGAAAAGGCATAATCAAAAAAAGAAGTTAAATATGGAAACCTGTTTTGACAACAAATGAATACAGATGAAGCCAGACAAGAAAGGTGTTATGTATGCATTTTTTTGCATGTTTCACATAAATTATGATATTGCAAGAACCTATCAAGTTTAGTTTCTTTTTTTTAATATGTTTTAAGTCAGATATATTATTTATATTGCTCTCTATCTTATGTCAAAGGAAAATTTCAAGAACCAATGCTTTAATATAACCGAACACGACTTGCAAAATCTACCAAAAATTTATGTGGCTCATTCATCAGTTGCATTTTATTAATTATTATAGTTGAGAATCCCTTAAAGCCACTTAGATGTCCAACAAAAGAAAATTAGAATTTCTGAATTTTAAAAATAAGAAATGGGGCAAAGGTGTTGTCACTTAGTGGATGGATCATGAAAATTACTAGCCGAAGCAAATATTCAGCAAATATATTTTGTTACTGAAGAAGCTCACTGAGCTATAAAAGTGTCCTGAATTTGGTACTGGGTGAGACATCAAGTCTCATCAAATTTTTAATTAAGTAACAGATACCGGACTTGTCTTGGATTTATAATTACTAAAATCAAAATAAAACTTAGGTTTTACCAATCTTATAAAACTAGCCCTGACTTTACCATTTATAAAAATTTTCATTTGTATTCAAATGAGAAAATTTTACAAATAATTTGGAAAAGAGCCAGTTAAAAACTGTGGAGAAATTATACCACGAAAATCTATCATTCCAGAGATATTTTTACTTTTAAAAATATTTAAGTTGTATTTTGATGACTTGATATTGACCTTTGATTAAATTTTTCAAATTGACTTACCATAAGCCAAAAATTTCTGAATGTCTTATATTCTACAATCCTATCTAGAAAATCTTTGCTTAACTAAATTAACATAACATCTAATAAATAATTTTCTTAATTATTATTAATTTTAAAATATTGAAATACTTTTACCATTTCAAACTTCTCTGTTCCAATGCAAATGAAGAAGGAGGTAATAATTCAAGAGCCTTATAGAAACTTTAAAAAAAAATACATATGCAAGAGACCAAAGATGATGAACTCACAGAAACAGAAGTTTGGAGTAATTCAAGTATATTACTTGAAAAGAAAGGAAAAACTTTTCAGAAACAATGACTGAAGAAGTCCATAACATCTATCACCATAACATATATCATCAACCCAAACCATATATTTCAAATTCTTTAATCAATAATAGTATATGTTGATTTGTCTGATTTGAGGCCAATATAATGGAAAAAATTAGTTTACTTTCATGCACGAAACTCCAAAGTTTGTTTCTACTATTGCCACCATCGCCTCACACATTTCCTTTTATTCATTCTGTGGGTCGTAATAACAGCTTTCATCTCTGAGTACCTACTATGTGCCCCTCATTTTAACATACATTTCCAATTAAACAACATCCTGCAAGACAGATTACTATTCCCATTTTATGAATGAGACTTAGAAAGTTTACGTGAGCAAAATTTTACAAGGTCACACACCTGAAAGAAGTTCACCCAGGTTTGAACCAAGTCTTTTTCATTCCAAAGTCCATGATCCTCATACAAAGCATGCTACACATATGTTTAACTTCTTCTTGTATCTTTGGTTTATCTTATGCTGGTATCTCTATTTCTTCTATTAACTCAAGGAGACTATCTTTGTCTCTGTGATTTAGCCAGTAAACTTATTCAAAATGATCACATGGATTAGTACATATTGATTCGACCTTAAAAAGGAATTAGGGAACAAATCAGTTGAAAAGACTAATTTTGCTTGGTGAATTTTCTGAGCCTAGAAGTTCAAATAATTTTAAATTAACTGAACTATATTTAGCACATAATATTGCTTGAACCAACTACAATACCTGAAATCAGCATGATGTATCAAACTTGAAAACTGGAAAGAATTGTAAATCAGGATTGCTATGATCCTAGCAACATTAGAAAATCATTAAAAGAGAAGATACTAGCAAAAATAAAGATGGGACAACTTGAGTAAATTAAAAAGAAGCAATTCTTATAAAAAAAAGATACTGTAAGTGCATCTAACATTAACAAGCAAGAAAGATTTGCTCTATACACTATTTGTCTTGTTTAATATTTGTCTTTTATCAAAATCTTAAATGAAGGGTTTGATGCATCTCTACATTAGATAAACATTTTAAAGCACATGACAGATTTGATGCTATAAAGAGTTTTCCCACAGTTTCTCTATTGATTTTGACAACAAAATAGTGGTTTGGGGCCTTATTTGTTATTGGATTATTTCTTCGGATTTCCATACAATTTCATGTATTTTGTCGGGAAAAAATAGCATTAATTTACTATTTTATGTGCATTATTTTAGTCTATGTCCTACTATTATTTACCTTATTGTGAATTTTAAATAATGGTATACTGACTTTTAAATTTCACATGATTTGAAATGTGTTAATTTAGTCAGTTAATCCACTTGAGTTGGGATTTTTTTTTTCCTGTTTTTTCTTTGTATAATAAAAAAGACTTAAGTAACCTTTCTGGTTTTGGCAGATAATGGTTTGAACTTATGTAAACTAATTCACAGGTTAAAAAGATTATATATGGGAAAAGTTACTTATTCCTCAATGATCATTCAACAAAAGCCTCAGTAGCATCACACACAGAATATATATGAGGTAAATATAACATCTTATATTGATTTTCAATTGGGATTCAAATATATAGCTTAACTTCTTGATTAAGAAATATTAAAATGAGTTCTCGTGTTCTTGGAGCTATATGTATGGAAAGTATTTGAGCTGATTTTAACATTTAGGGAAGTTTAATTTGGGGAAAAACGTTAGACACTTGGATCTCACAAAGCAATTAAAGAAAAAACTCATGCTTCACATTTTAATTATTACAGAAATTGCAGTCATTTGGCAAACAGTTAACATTAAATTTATGCACATTTTTTCATTGTTTGTCATTAACCTTCATTTCATTTAAAAAATCATTTCACTTTATGACAAAATGTGAGATGAACCTTTAGGTCATTTCTGAATTGTTTCACACACACAGACACACACATATTTTTAAATGAGCAGAATATTGGGAAACTGAAAGGAATTATATAGGAAATCTGTAAAGGATGGAGAGTTTGTTTTAGCAACACCCTACTATGTACCAAAACTTACATATTTTTTTTAAACAGCAACATTCTAGGTTACAAATACATTCTAAGAATCAAATGTTTCAAGTAAAAGTCTCTTACTGTTTCTAGCTACAATAATGGAAAAGGCAACATCTACTTATAAGTATATTTCTATGCATAATCTATTGCTGCTATTTTGTGTAAGTAAAATAAATAGTAATGATTTCAGAGGTAAATAACCATTTTAATGCTTAAATTATTTGGTGAAGCTAACAAGTTAAAGTGCTAACTAGTATTTTTCATACATACCATAAGATACAAAATAGCACGTGCTTTCTATTTATGTTGGTTACCATTCTTGATATTCAAGGGAAGAGTGTATAAAGTTAACAAGCAATTATTATTTGCCAAATTAGTACTCAACAACCCTGAGTAAATAGGAAGTTTGAAACCTATCTGTTATACAGCTACTTTAATTTGCATAGCACACTGGTGTGTTTGCTTTGCAAATACTTTGCAATGAATCATCATTTGTACTATACAGTCCAAAGAAAAGCAATCAAAATTCACAGCAAGACAATGAAATTAATTATAACTGTTGAATTCTGTGGTGGTAATTCCTCCTCATGCAGGAAGATTAATTGCATTGCACTTTCCTTGCACTCCACTAAATGATCTGATGAATGTATAATCATTTACAGATTTCTCAAATGCTGAAAATTGATTACCTTTGATTAGCTCTGATCTGCACAAAGAGCTCTGACAGAGTATCAGTGAAACATTACAACATTACAGACAAAGTAACAAATGATTTAATTACCAGTGTGCTTATTAATGTTAGATTCCCTGCAGTGATCCTGGCAAATCAGGGGCCTGTAATAGACCTGTGGGTTTCACTGAATTCCATTAGGGTTTAAATAATATTTCTCACTATTTCTCAAATCCTTCTTTTCATGGCTCCTTAATAACTCTAATTAATTTTAATTTGCACAAAAAAATCCACAGCATCTTTAGAAACTTTTAATTAGCTATAAAATAAAATTCTTTTCCTCCCAAGAAAATATATATGATCAACTTTGGAGTAGCCTCACAAATAAGTTTTCATTAACAGTAGTTAGTTCTCTGCAATATTATTAAATGAAAATCTAAAAGCAAGTGTTGAATTGCACATGTGGTCCAACGCTCCTGTTCTAGCAGCAAACAAAATGAGATTCGTTTAACAAGAACCAAGTTAAAGAAGAGTATGGTAAAATGTTTAGATAGTAGCATGGTAAACATCAACATAATACTCTTTTTTTAAAATTTTTGATGCAAATGCATATTTGCAACCATTTTGTTAACTGTGGTATAGAAAACACACTGATTAAGAAGCTTCAGGGTAGGGTGAAAGAGGATTTGAAAATGCAAGAGCAAGAGAACACTGGCCCACTTAGACACAGAATGTGATGAATAATGTTGGCACAAACAAGTCAAGCTTATCTAGACTTGTACTCAGGAACATTCAGATCACTTTGGATTGGCAGCTTTTAGGGCTTTCCCCAATTTGATGCCATTATATATGACATTAAATTATTGTGAAGCAATGACAATGAAAACCCAGATGATCAGAGGAGTCAAACAGAGAAGCTTAAATTAAAATATGTGTCTGCAAGTGTTTCCAGGCAAAGAAAAATTAGAGGGTAGGCAATTAAAAGGTTGTTTAGCACAGAAATGCTGATATACAGACAACTTTATAATAATATTTTTTCACAGTGGCTTTGCAGTTCTGCAGAGACAAGGCAGTGCTGCAGGTGTTTCTGGGTGGCATTTCAAAACCGCTAGCTGTAAAACTTAAGACGTGGGGATATGCAACCCCCGATGCTGATGAATACATTTATTATGTTCAGTGCTGTCAGCAGCTGAAAAGCTATCCATCACGTTGAAACAGCACAGAGTCAGGAGTCTCTCTTTGTGGAGAAATATTGAAGTCAGATTGTTGATGTCAAAAGTCAAAGTATAGTTCAGCTATCTGTTTTATGAATCTGACTGAGACACATTGTGCATGTGCGCAAACTGATATCTAGCAGAGCTCATTTTAGCAAATGTGTGATTTCGAAGTCAAAAAAACATTCGTACAACCAAACTCGTAGCAGGCAGAGGCTGTGGCATGCATACATAGTTTTTACATCTTAATATGACACCGTTTGGTAGTGTTTGTCATCTGAAATCCAAACCATATCAACTTTCTAGCTATGATATTTAAGATCTGTGTACTTTCAAAAAAAATTCACACAATAAAAGAATACATTAAAATATGGCCTCAATAGCAAAGTTATTGGCCTTGTTGGGCTTAGTTTTGCTTTTATTTTCTTCTGAAAATCAAATCAGAAATAAACAGTGAATTCACTTTATTCTCAATTAAAAAATAGATACTACATAGGGTCAAAATTAGACGAGTATTTAATAGCCACTAGACTCTAGACACTACTAGAAGCCCTTTTTGACATATGCACCTCATTACAATTCTGGAACCTCTATTATAATATTACTTATAATGTCTGAGTATATAATTTATACATAGTCGTATGTACCAGACATCCCCAATAGCCAAATGCTACTGAATTCTTAAAATACAGGAGTAAAACAAGAAAAAAAGAGCAAATTCACTATGTTCAGGGTCCTCCTTTTTGCTTACTTTATATACCGCAGCTCACCTTATTTAAAAAAAAAATCCATCTTCATTAGAATTGTTTAAAATTAATTTATGAAAACAGTGAATGAAATTAAATTGGTTTGGGTAGTGCATATTCAATCCTGTTTAACAGAAATTTTAAACTAACTTCAAAATAGATGACACAGCTTAGAAACTATTGTTTCATTGGAACAAATCTTGGGGATCAAAGTGTACATTTCAAGTGTATTTCTTTAAGTGAGGGCTTTGTGCCTCCGAGGTAGCATATGCTCAGAATGCTATTACACTTGCCAGCCTTCCTGCAAATTTATGGTGTTTAACAAAAAACAAGCACATTTTTCAATTCAAGTCAGGAAGACTCTTTTATTTTTGCTGATTTCGCCTTCTTTTCTCTTTTCTAGCACAACCCTCAGGGCGCGTGATGTAATGGTCAGCATTTGCACATGGGAGCCAGAAAGCCTTTAATGAACTGCAAACTTTATTCAATAAAAATGATTGTGTTCCAGCTTTTTTTTTCTTCCCAAAGAGGGAGAAACATACAAATATCATGCAGAAAGCTTTAGGAATCCTAAAGATCTCAGCAATCCTAAAAGCATTAATTATTTTTAAGAGCAAGAAAAAAAAAGTAAAATACAAAAAACAATAGCAGAGATTATTTTTACCCTAACGTGGTTCAATGACACCAGATGTAGAACAGGGCTCTATGGCTTGAAGGGTCGCGAGTGTGAGTCAAAACTCAACTTCAAGTTAATTGGCTAGTGTTTAGGGCTACACGAATTGAAGAGAGATATATTTGTTTCTGATGGGGAGAGGCAGGATCACTATTCTTGAGTCTCTGCATCTCCTTGCTATCTTGTCAGGAACTCACTTTGGTAAATAAATATCTTCAAGGAAGACTCCTTTCATCTTTTCTGATAATAAATAAATTAAAACAAATGCAATCATGATATGTCATGTTAGAGAGTAAAAGAAACAAAACAAAACAAAAATGAAGGTGGGACTTTATTCCTGCCAAGTGCAGGAAGTATTTGAAAGCAATACTGTTTAACTCTGGGTTTTGCTAACACCCATATGCATTTAAGTAATGCTTGATATCATATCCTAATTTTAGTATTTTGAAATGTGTAATGGCATCAGTATAGTTAAGTGGCCAGATGTTTTTGCCTCCTTTTTTCAAATGGCTTTTGTTTTTTAATCAACTGGAAACTTCTTTGGAATACTAGGCAGGATTATTTGCTTTTAAAACTCCTTCCAGGTAGATAAATCAGGAACCATTTGGAATACTACTATATGTCTGTCGGGGCAAAAAACAATATTTCACAAAGGAGAAAGACCCACCATATGGAATTCACTAGACACTAAACCTCTTGTCCACCCAAATTACACCAGTCTCCACATAGTAAGAAGACATTGCAAAGGCTGTGCTGTATGCCTTCCAGGCAGAGCTCCATAGCCAGCAATTAGTCTATATAGTCAGAGGCCAAAAAACCTTATTGTCTTCCTTGCTGTATAATTATCTGTTATGATGAACTGTGATTCTAAGGACTATTGTCTTTAAACTTGGATCCGTGTGTGGAGTGGTTGTCTGGCTGAGACCCAAGAATGGACCTTCCTTTTAGTATCTCTGCCTGAGTGATTTCTCTGGTCTCTTCCTGGCTGAGTAAAACAGAGACTGTTTCTGCATGATTTCTTGGGTTGATGAGAAGCAATTATGCCCTAAATGAAGTCATTCATGTCTGCCATTTTGTTTGCATATTTTCCAGTGTTCACCTGTTATTAAACCTGTCTTTAAACTGTAAGCTAGTTTCAAGTAGACTTTTGTGTCTAACACAGTTCGGTAATCAGAGGATAACAAAATAGATAAAATGTTTTCTGCACAAATCACTCAAGCAAGAAATCTAATAAAGTGATTAAAATCTAAAATAGCATTTAAGAATTTCCTAAGAATTTTATTTCTTTGAATTTCCCTCCCATTCCCTGTGAGATGGCAATTGTTTTAGTAGTCTTAGTGTGAAAGTTATAGCAACTTTGTCATCTGCTGGAAGACAAGAAAAAAGCATAAGAAGCAGGATATATTAATAAATTTTATTGTCAAAATAGTTATTGTTCATTATAAGATAAAAAATGTTAACATATTCAACAAAAAGATTATTGGAAGTACTTGTTTAAAATTGACTATATCATATAGATGAGTTCATTAGAGAATATGGATTAAATATTTTAAAATCATATAATATAACCAAACATAACTATTAATTAAAAGTGTATTCTAATGAACTTGTGACTACTTAAAGAAGACTATTTTACATAGAATGTTGTAAAACAGAAACATTCCATTTTATACCTTCTGGTCATTAAACATCTGAAAAACATACCTAGCTTATAATGCAATGTTAGATGAATTATAGTTAGCGTTACAACAGTCACAAAACAAACATTGAGATTATTAATAATTTATCTAAATGAATATATCTCTTATTAAACACAGCTTTATTGAATATCTTCTAAAATTTTTTACCTTTTAGAAGATTTTAAATTTGTTGAGCTATTTATTACTAATTCCTTGTTAATAGGTACATTTTATAGACTGAATTGGTTTAAAAATAAGCCATAGTAGCTGAGCCACAATGATTTAGTGAATATTTTTTAATAGTAAACATGAAAAGAAATATTGTTGAGCAAATTGGAAATATAACTAACCCTATGATTACTTAAGTTATTTCATATTATTCTCATTCATTTTGGAAAGGAATCATCTTTTGAAGAACATAAACCAAAAGTAATTTATTTTTAAAACAATTTCATTTTGTTCAATTTTTCAATTTTTCAACTAACCATGTGTGTTTGATTTTTGAGTTTTAATGAAATAAGAGAAGGATTGCTGATGGTTTAAATAAGTACAAGTACTTCATTTATCACCACTGAACAGAAAGCATTTCCCCCCCAAAGAGGTTTGTACTAAGGTGACCTCTGCTGTTTAAAAATAAGGTTTGCAAAAAGCAGCCCCTCTCCTAAAATATCCAGTAATTCTAAATTACAAGGATAAAATTGGATACTGCTGTGCTTAAAAGTATTTACTAAATTCATTACTGTTTCGATTATATATGTGATTTTCTAAGCCTTTTTTTCCCCTCAAAGCTGGGAAATTTCCTCTGTCATTTACTTCCTTGCATTTTGCGTACAAATTCCGACTGACTGGGATCCCTGCCATTGCATTTTCTTCTCACTGAAGGGTTTTATCTGCTCCTGGTGGGGCAAAGTCATGACCCAGAAAAAAAATTGATTCATGAATTCTCAGGGTGCAAGTAAAGAAGAGAGGAAATATGCCTTGGCTGAGTTCCGACTAGTGACAATTTAAAACCTGTAATTAGTCTGAATTCAAGCTGCAAAAGGAATCTGAATTAAAAATTCATTAATTCAAACTGATATATTAACTTGAACATACTAGATCCCTTATTATAAAGCATCATTTTTACACGCTGTTGTATTAACTGCTGGAACCTAAATTTTACTGATTTTTAAATTATTTAAAAGTGGTCGAAAGACCACCAGACTATATTGCATTGTGCCTTCTCTCTACCTAGAGAAACCTAACTTTTATTGGATTTTCTTGGTGTTTGCACCTTAGTCCTGGGTTTTATTTCCACCTCAGTCTTAAATTTTGTGTTCATAAATCCCCATTGTCCTGTGGAGCACAAGTTCTTTTGCTATTTCCCCCCTGATGTTTCCAAGACCCCAAGTCCCCTTTAGCTAACTCCGTGACATTTCCATGAACTACACCGCTGAAATGTTTTACAGTAATTAATGTTGATCCTAGTACACACTCAGCCTCCAGTACAAATTAGGATGGAAAAGGTTATCATAATATTTTGCTAGTCTATTTGGTGGATTTGAATTGCTCCCTGTGGGGGACAAACAAAAAAGGCAGGTGTTTTAAGGTTAGACTTCAGAAGAAAGACCAACCAGGTAGTAATGATTCTTTTAAACTTATGGACACATATTTGAAACTTTTCATCTGAAAATAATAAATCATTATCTGTTGACATATTGATACTTAAGTCATAACTCCCTCAGGACCAGTGTGCAAGATTGTCAAGCGAGCTAGCAGGCACCATCAATGGACAGGCTCTGGAAATCAGACTAAAATTCTGTTATCATTGTGTGGAGTTCAAATCCAGGTACAGCCAGCAGCTGGAGCCTCTCCAACTGTCAGTAGTGTCTGAAAAACACTAAGAGACTAAATAATTTAGATTACACTATATTGACCTGTATAATTGTTTAAATGAGTAATGCAGTCACCAACTGAAAGAGGTCAGCCATCTGTAGAGGAAACACAGAATTTGGTTTCATTTCCAAACAAACTTTTGAAGAGCAAATTGTTTTTTCTGTGGGAGGTAGGGGAAAGTCTGAAGACAGATTAATGGCTTCTCCTGCTAAATAAAGGTTAAGGCTTCTGTCATTTATAGAGTGCAACTTCAATAGAAAAGAAGTCATAGGGCAGCTGGTCCCAACTGCCACATAATCAGTGTGCTGGGGTATTGTTTCGAGCGGGTTAAAAAGTAAGTGGCTTTGAGGATGCAGTATTATTTCATTATACGCCATCATCATTCATTGCATATATGTGTGAGTACATGTGTATATAAAGGGGAAAAACTTCGGAAAGACTAAATCCTGAAGTTAGAATAACCACATTTTTACAGATAATGGCAAGTAGTTTGTTTTAAATGCAACCTTACCTAAATCTTTATCTCTAAAGTATGGAGTTGATCTTGAAATGAGTACATTATGCACCCAGTTTATTTTGAGAAAAAGTGCCTATTTTAACTAGATTAACACAGAGATCAAACTCTTGGTATTCAGGCAGCTTACATTGAATTAAAGGCTGCAATAATTAAGTGCTCCTACCAACTTATTTTCCAGAGCCATTACCTTCCAACGGGTTACTTGCCAGGCAAAGTGGTTTAATTATTGGATTTCTTCTGTGATCTCCTGTTCCCCTGCCATTGTACTTTCACAGGCTTCTCCAACCTCTTTACGGTAACACAAATTATAAAAGAAGAGAATGACAGAGAGGAAAGAGATTAAGTTCTGTGTGCCTATGAGCTAACTACAAATTTAATGCCATGAATTTAAAAAAAAACCAAACAGAAAAATATCTCTGCCATTGGTCTTTACTTCCTACACATGCATACACGTGCATACACCCACACACACATATTTCATCTTAAATTACTTGAAGCCATATGCAGATGAATGTTTAGTGAAGTCTTTTCTCAAATTCTTTTGGACACTTTGTTCATCCATCTAAAAAGAATATTCTTCAATATTTATCCTTGCCTCCCTATTCATTTGTTCTGAAGTAAACTTTTATTATAATAATTCAATATATTAAGAAGATGTTTGCCTTGCATACATAAAATGCTGAGCTACTAAAAATGCTCTCTGGTTGTAATAATATTCATTCAGTAAATCTTTATATATTTATTATTGGATATTGGATATCTAATATTGGATATATGGGCAATGTCCAAATATCTATTGCTATCAAAATATAATTTTGGTTGCTACAGGTTGATAATAGATACTAATTTGGAATCTATTCTTTTTTAAAATAAATTTTCTGAGAGCTTAGCTCTATAAAGTATGCAGAAGTAAATAAAATACCAACACTACTCATAATTTTCTTATAATTAAATCGAAAAGTTGATTGACTTATGATAAAGCCGTATCCAGAACACATAATATTAGAAGTTTTTGTACCATACTTTTGCGTTCTGACTCCCATAGGTAAACAGTTTCTCATGAGCTGTCTGTCTGTCTGTCTGTCTCTCTCTCTCTCTCTCACACACACACATGAAGCTTTACATTTTCCTCACATAACCAAGTTAAAGATGAGGAGAAGCAGCAGGACTTCAGAAGCTATTTCTTTGTACCAGTTTGTGAGCCCTGAATGCCACTGATATTCTTCACTCACATCCCAAAATATGAAAGTAAAAATGGGTGGTAAATGGTAAAGTATGACCCAGTTGATAGATACATTTCAAGTAGAAGCCAATATACTGGATATTTTGTTTCATCAAGGAAATTTAAGGAAAAAGTGAAAAACTTACTAGTGGATAAGGGAAGAAAAAGTTCGAATATTTTGTTCTCTTTCCCAACATGATGCATCAATTACATTGATATAATCTCGATGCTTTGATGTCTACTTATTTATCTTTCGATTCAAACATTTCTATATTAGCTATCACAATATTTATCAGGGAAATTGGAAATGAGAAAATATAGTTCCAGAATATAATTCCTCAAATTCTGTGCTTCTAAATATTTTTCTAGTCTTAAAATAAAAATCATAGTTTGTTTGAATACTGTTAAAATAATCATTCTTTACTTCAACAAATATAAAGTCCTTACCCCATGCGAAGCACCGGGCTAAGTGCCTGGGATAAAGCAGTGAATAAACAATACAGTCCCTACTCTCAAAGAGCTTACTACATATTGGCTGTAAACTATGAAAACTATTAAACTTTTTTAAGTGGGGAGAAAGCCCAATTTTTGAGGAAAAATAGAAAGCTTGTTTATCTAAACCATCTAGATCAGCACTGTCCAATATGGCAGTCGTTAGCCATGTGTGAAAATTGGAGGCCGTTAGAGGTTTTCAGTAGAAAATGATCTGATGTCTTTCAAAGGTCACTGTGGCTTCTCTGTGGAGAATAGAACAATCCTGGCTTATGCCAATTGTCTAGAAATAATTAATAATAGTGCCCTCTTTCACTGTCAAAGTTACCCTAGTTTGGATCACAAATATATGGTCACCCTAAAGTATTAAATACTAGACTGTGGAGATAATTCAGTAAGAGATCCAGGAGCTTGGATAAGGGTGGTAGCAGTGAAATAAAGCATATTCTGCACAGGAAATGATACGTATTACATAAACCTGCATTTCTTTACTTTTTATTTCTTTTTAATTTTTAGTTATTGTAAAATACAGATAACAAAATTTATCATTTTAACCATTTTTAGGTCTGCAGTTTAGTGGCATTAAGTATACTCACATTGTTGTGCAACCTTCATTACCATCCATCTTCAGAATTCTTTTCCTCCTGAAAAACTGAAAATCTATACTCATTAAACAACAATTCCCTGTTGCCCCAGCCCGGACAATCACCATTCTACTGTCTGTCTCTATGAATTTCACTACTTTAGGTTTCTCATATAAGTGGAATCATACAGTATTTGTCCTTTGGTGACTGGCTTATTTCACTTAGCATAACATCCTCAAGTTTCATCCTTGCTGTAGAATGTGTCAGAATTTCCTTTCAAGGCTGAATAATATTCCATTGTGTATATTACCACATTTTGTTTATTCATTTATCCATCAGTGGACAAATGGGTTACTTCTACCTTTTGGCTACTTTGAATAATGCTGCTTTGAACATGGGTGTACACTTCTCTCTTTGACACCTGCTTTCAATTCTTTTACGTATATACTCAGCAGTGGAACCGCTAGATCACATAGTAATTCTATTTTTAATTTTGTGAGGAACCACCATTGTTTTCCAGAGCTGCTGCACCATTTTCCAGTCACAGAAACAGTGCGTAAGTGTTCCAATTTCTCCACAATGTCACCAAATTTTTATTCTCTGTTTGATAGTAGCCGTCCCAATGGGTGTGAAGTAGAATCCTGTGTTTCTTAAACTAAAATTTGCATCTCCAGATTCAGCAATTACCTTGGGTAGATAACCCATAGTGTGATGACTGGATCAAATAGTAGGTCTACTCTAAGTTCTTTGAAGATTCCCCATAATGTTTTCCAAAGTAGTAATTTGCTGATCCACCAACAGTGTATAAGCTTTCCTTTCCTCTGCATCCATGTCAGTGTCTATTGTTTTTGGACTTTTTAATAATAGCCAATATATTAAGATGATGTCTCATTGTGGTTTTAATTCGCATTTCCCCGATGATTAGTGACACTGAGCACAACCACTCTATAGGTTGTCCTTTTGTGCTGCTGATTATTTCCATTGCTGTGCAGAAACTTCTTAATTTAATCACATCCTATATGTTTATTTATTTATTCATTTATTTATTTTGTTGTAATTGCCTTTGAGGTCTTAGTCATACACTGTTTCCTTAGGCCAACATCTCGAAGAGTTTTTCCCACATTTTCTTCTGGAATTTTAATGGTTTTATGACTCACATTTTAAGCCTTTATTCACCTTGAAATAATTTTTGTAGAGGTGAGAGATAGGTTCCTGTTTCATCTTCTGCACATGGCTATCCAGTTTTCCCAGCATCATTTATTGAATAGGGCTTCTTTTTCCCAGTATATGTTGCTGTCTGATTTGTTGAAGATCAGTTGGCTGTAGGTAGATGGTTTTATATCCAGGTTCTCTGTTCTTATCCATTGGTCGACGTCTCTATTTTTGTACAAGTAATATGCTCTTTTGGATATTATAGCCTTGTAGGATAGTTTGAAGTCTGGTGATGTAATGTTTCCAGATATGTTCTTTCTGCTAAAGATTGCTTTGGCTTTTGTGGCTCTTTTTTGTTGTTGTTGTTCCAGATGAAGCATAGAATTATTTTTTCTAGATCTGTGAAATATGATGTTGGTACTTTGACGGGAAATGCATTGAATCTGTAAATCACTTTGGGTAGTATGGACATTTTGACAATGTTAATTCTACCAATCCATATGCAAGATATGTTTTTCCATTTGTTTGTGTCATCTGTGATTTCTTTCTTCATTGTTTCATATTTAGTTCTCTTCATAGAGATCTATGACCTCTAGGTTAAGTATATTCCTAAGTATTTTATTTTCTCTTTAGCTATTGTGAATGGTATTGAGTCATTGATTTGACTCTCAGCTTGACTATTCTTAGTATGTAGAAATACCACTGATTTGTGTACATTGATTTTGTAACCTGAGACTTGGCTGAATTTATTTGTCAATTTCAGGAATATCTTGGCAGAGTCTGGGACTTTCTGGATACAAGATCATATCATCAGTGAAAAGCAGTAGTTTGACCTCCTGATTTGGATATCCTTTATTTATTTCTCTTGTCTGATTGGTCTGGCTAGGACTTCCAGTACTATGTTCAATAGAAGTGGTGACAGTGGGTACCCTTGTCTTCTTCTAGTTTTTAGGGGGAATGATTTCAACTTTTTCTCATTCAGTATGATATTAACTGTGGGTTTGTCATACATGGCCTTTATAATTTTGAGATATGTTCCTTCTATGCCTAGATTCTTGAGTTTTTTTTTTTTTTATTATGAAATGGCGCTGAATTTTGTTGAATGCTTTTTCTGTATCTATTGAGATGATACTGTGGTCTTTGTTTTTGCTTCTGTTTATGTGGTGAATTACATTTATTGATTTATATATGTTGAACCATCCTTACATACCTCAGATGAAGCCCACTTGCTCATGGTGGATTATTTTTTTGATGTGCTGTTGAGTTTGGTTTGCTAGAATTTTATTGAGAATTTTTGCATCTATATTCATGAGAGATATAGGTCTGTAGTTTTCTTTTTTTGTTGTGTCCTTTCCTGGCTTTGGTATCAAGGTGATACTTGTTACATACAATGAGTTGGAGAGGATTCCTTTCTTCTCAATTTTATGGAGTAATTTCTGCAGAATAGGTACCAGATCTTCTTTGTAGGTCTGGTAGAATTCTGCTGTGAATACTGTTCACAGAATAGTAGAATACTGCGTCGATCTCACTGTTCCTTATTGGTATGTTCAGGAGTTCTATTTCTTCCTGATTGAGTCTTAGGAGGTTGTATGTTTCCAGAAATTTGTACATTTCCTCTATGTTTGCTAATTTATGTGCACAGAGTTTTTTTAATATTCACACATGATATTTTGTATGATATTTCTGTGGTATCTGCTGTACTATCTCCTTTTACATTTCAGATTGGGCTTATTTGGGTCCTTGTTCTTCTATTCCTGGTTAATAGAGCAAGAGGTCTATTGATTTCATTTATCTTTTCAAAGAAACAACTTTTTTTCATTAATCTTTTGTAATTTTGTTTTGTTTTGTTTTCCATTTCATTTAGTTCTGCTCTGACTTTTTAATTTATTTTCTTCTGCTAACTTTTGGTTTGGTTTGCTCTTCCTTTTCTGGTTTCTTGAGATGTGACATTAGGTTGTTAATTTGTGATCTTTATGACTCTTTGATGTAGGCAGTTAAGGCTATGAATTTTCCCCTAGAAATGTTTTTGTTGAATCCCATAGATTTAGATAACTTGTTCCCCCTTTGTCATTCAATTCAAGGGATCTTTTGATTTCCATCTTAATTTCATTATTGATCCCGTATTTGTTCAACATCAGAATATTTCATTTCCATGACTTTGTGTAGATTTGAGTATTTTTCTTGGAATTGATTTCTAGTTTTATTTCACTGTGTTCTGAGAAGACACATGGTATGATTTCAATTTTTTTTAAATTTGTTGAGACATGTTTGTGGCCTAAGATATGATGAATCTTGGAGAACATCCCATGTGCTAATGAGAAGAATGTATATTCAGTAGTTTTTGGGTGAAATAGCCTGTAAATGTCTGTTAGGCCCATTTGTTTTAGAGTCCTGTTTAAGTCCAGTGTTTCTTTATTTATTTTCTGTTTCAGTGGTCTGTCCAGCTCTGTCAGTGGGGTGTTGAAGTAACCAGCAATTATGATATTACTGTTTATCTCTTTGCTTGATCTAATAGAATTTGCTTTATGATTCTGGGAGCTCCTGTGTTAGGTGCATATATATTTAGGATTGTTATTCCATCTGTTGAATTGGTCCCTTTACCATTATATAATGACCATCTTTGCCTTTCTTTACCATTGTTGAATTAAAGTCAATTTTATCTGATATGAGAATGGCTCCACCTGCTCTATTTTGGTTTCTATTTGCATGGACTATTTTTTCCATCCTTTCCCTTTGAGTCTCTGTGAGTCTTCGTGGGTTAGGTGTCTTTCCTGGAGAGAGCAGATACTTGTGTTATGTTTTTTTATTCATTCAGCCAGCATATGTCTTTGGAGTTGGGCCTTCAGACCTTTAACCTTGAGTGATAGAATTAATATGTGGGATGCTGTTCTGTTTATGATATTGGGTAGTGCCTTATTACTTTGTTTACCCTCTTGTGCTATTGTTTAAATGAGCTGTGAGTTTTAAATTTTGGGTGACTTTATACTGGTGGGTATCTATTGTGCTGATGTATGGATAATGCAGTTCTAGGAATTTCCTGCAGGGCAGGTCTGGTTGTGACAAATTCCCTCAGTGTTTGCTTTTGTCTGAAAACATCTTTACTTCTCTTTCATATATGAAACTTAGTTTTTCAGGCTGCAAAATTCTAGGCTGGCAGTTGTTCTGTTTAAGAAGGCTGAAGATCAGGCCCCAATCCCTTCTGGTTTGTAACGTCTCCACTGAGAAGTGGAGTCTCTACAGTGGAGTCAGTAGGCAAGTCTACAGTTTGCCTGATAGGGTTTTTTTTTGTTGTTTTGTTTTGTTTTTTGTAAGTTACTTGATATTTTTGCCCCAGAGCTACTAGGAGTTCCTCCTTTATGATGACTTTGGCCAGTCCGATGACTATATGTCTTGGAAATTCCTTCTTTGCCATGAATTTCCCAGATGTTTATTGAATTTCTTGCATATGGATGTCTATAACTCTAGCAAGGCCAAGGAAGTTTTCCTCAATTATTCCCTCAAGTAAGTTTTCTAGCCCGTGTGCTTTTTCTTCTTCACCCTCATGGATGCCAATGGTTCTTATATTTATCCACTTTACATAATCCCATATTTCCCATAGACTTTGTTCTTTTCTTTTGATTCTTTGTTCTTTACTTTTGACTGACTATACTATTTTGAAAGAGTTGTCTTCAGGCTCTGAAATTTTCTTCTCCCTGGCCAAATCTGTTCTTAAATCTTTCTCCTGTGTTTTGTGTTTCCTTAAATGAATTTTTTCATTTCCAGAAGTTCTATTTGTTTTTTTTAATATGCCTATCTCTTTAGTAAATTTTTGATTCATTTCCTCAATTGTTTTTCTGTTTTCTTAAAATTGATTTTCCGTATTCTTTTGATTTAATTGAGCTTTCTTACAATCCACATTTGGAATTTTTTATCTGTCATTTCAGTATTTTCATTTTCATTGGGATCCATTGCTAGAGAGCTGGTCTGAGCCTTCAGGGATGTCCTTACTGTGACTTTTCCTACTTCCAGAGTTCTTGAGCTGATTCCTTCTCATCTAGGGCAGCTGTTGCTTCTTGTTTTTGTGTTTCATTTTATTTAGATTTTTTTCCCTCCCCCTCACTCTTAAGGGCATGCCTGTAGCATATGTTGGGTAAGGAACTTTGGCTTTGCTTGTGGGTGTTTTGCTTGTGGTCCAGGTCCTAGATGGATATCTTGGTTGTAGATATCCTTAGTGTGGTGGTTTTCTCAGTTGCTAGTTATTTGTGTGCTGTAGCAGTGGTGAGCTATGTATGTGGGCAGATTCCATCTTTTGTTGTTGTGGGAAGATGGAGGTCTTTGAAACCCTTAGCCTTTCCTCAGCCCTGTGGTCTTCTTAGTGTGAATTATACTGGGGTGCCCAGTTTAATCTCTGAGACAGTAGGTGGTGCTGTGGGTAAGAATTAACCACACACTGTATGATTGAATCAGTAAATGTTTTAATAGGCTGTATAAGTTGTTCTCCCTGACAGTAGAAGACACTTGCCAGGAAGAGCCAGTTGCAGTATTATTTTGGGGGACCTATGACTGGCTCTAGTCCTTCAGGAGAAGCACCCAATACCACAGGTATAGTGGGTAAGGCCCTGGAGCTCCCTGGGGACTTCTTATTCTCCACCACAACAGAAGGGTGTAGGAGAGTGAGACTTGGTAAGTCTGGGTTGGGGGGGCCTGTCTTCTGGCTCCACAAAGTCAGGCACAGGAGCTGTCTCAATAAGGGTTGAGGGTCTGCTCCCAGGCCACTGGAGAAAGCCATCAATGAGGTCTGTAGTGGCCCCACCAAGCCAGAAAATCTGCTCATTGGGGAGGGGCTGTCTGGGATTCACAGTCTGACTATTAGGAGTGGGTTTTGCTCTTCTCCCTCCTTCCCTACCCCAAAGTCTCTTTCCAGCATCTGGCTGAAGGCAGGAGTTAAAACTAGCTGAGCTCACCAGCAATGACACTGTGGGCTGCGAGTTGCCCTGTCCAGGATTCTGCCCCAGACTGAAACTGTGGCTTTCCTGTGGACAGGAGTGGTGCTCCATGAGTGTGTACCCACATTGTGCTGTGGTTTGGACACACATTGCAGTCTTCTTTCAGTTCTGCCTACAGGAGCTCCCTCTCCTCCTGAGATTAGTTCAAAAATCTCCTCCTTCTGTGCCCCCAAGCAACATGATCAAGTCCTGAACGTATGGGATCTAGCCTGTATGCCTGTCCCCTACTACCTCTAGTTCAATCCCTGATGATGCCAGAGAAAAGCATGCTGGTCCTGAGTTGCCCGTGGAGTGCTCAAACAGGTTTAATGTCCCTCCACTTCAGAGTCTTCCCTGCTCTGCTTGAGCAGCCAGGCAAGCAGCAACCGGGAGGGCAAACAGGCAGGGAGCTCATAGTCCAAGCACTCCTTGCTCCACTGGAGGTCTTTAAGAAGAAAGGTGTAAGTCCCACTCTCTGTAGGAGCCTCAACACTCTGTGGAATATGCCAACAGAGAAGAAGCAACCATTCCTGAGAGTCCCAGATTAATTATCCCTTGGAGCACCTATGCAGCTATAAGGAGTGGAGGGGAGGTGGAGGAAATGACCCTGAATGGAGGAGAGCTGGCACTCTGGTTATTTTTGTCCCTCTCCTCAGAAGGCAGCCCACTTGAATGTCCCAGCTCTGGGATCACACAGCTCTCCTGAGATCCACTGGCCCCTGTGGCCCCCGTAGTCTGGCCCAGAGTAGGAAAATGTTTGTATGGGAACAAGTGATGTGAAAACTGAAGGGCTGAAGCTCCCTGGGGACAACAAAGGCACACAATGGGAGGAGAAGCAGTAAGGCACACACTATCTCAGCTTAGGTCTGTGGTAACTGGAAGTGACCCTGAGGGGAATGGCAGCCTGTTCGCAGTTCACTGGCAGCAGCAGCTTTTGAGCTTGTGGGGGTCAAAAACCTCTCCAGGAGCCTTCTGACTTCCAGAGGTATGAGAGAAGGAGAAACAAAACCCCTACCTACTCTTTCCATGAGGCTCTAAGTTTCTCAGGGGTTGATCTCTGCCGATATCTTGCTCCTTCTTGTTCTGCTCTGCAACTTCTTTCCATGGAATCTCTGGTAGGTTCTGGCACTTGTCCCTCAAACTTATACCTGATCTATGTTTTTTTCATCTAAAGCTTTTCCTTCTTTCTGAGGAGATTCTGCAATTGATGTCTCTAGTCAGCTATCTTCTTCCTCCCACTCTTCTCTCTTCATTGGAATACGTTTGTAAAGCAAGAGTAAATCTGTTCTTACTAATACTTATATCAGGTAATGTCAGCTACTACTTGAATCTGTGGTTGACTAAATGTCTGAAATACCTGATATGACTTCTAAATATTTATTCCCTATTCCTGGAGGTAGGGAAAGGCTGTCATACTAACAGCTGGTAATTACAGAAATTGACAATCTCAAAACTGTACTTTCATTAATCCTTCCAGCCTAATACCTCCCCTGTTCTTTTACTGAAATAACTAGTAAGTAGCAATGTGTCCTAGTTTCTTTTTATTTTTCAATTAAGCAAAAGCATTGCAAAGTAGTAAAGAGAATAACCTCTAAAAACTAACTGCCTAGATTTGATTCTCAGCTCAACTATTTACTAGCTGTAACTAGGTGGTCTGGTGACTTCAGGCTACTTATTCTCTCTGTGCCTTAGTTCCTTCACCTTTAAGATGTCATGCATATGGCCAGGCATGGTGTCTCATGCCTGTAATCCTGGCACTCTGGGAGGCCAAGGTGGGAGGATCACTCAAGGTCAGGAGTTTGAAATCAGCCTGAGAAAGAGCAAGACCCGGTCCCTACTAAAATAGAAAGAAATTAACTGGCCAACTAAAAATATATAGAAAAAATTAGCTGGGCATGGTGGCACATGTCTGTAGTCCCAGCTGCTTGGGAGGCTGAGGCAGGAGGATCGCCTGAGTCTAGGAGTTTGAGGTTGCTGTGAGCTAAGCTGACGCCAAGGCACTCTAGCCCAGGCGACAAAGTGAGACTCTGTCTCAAAAAATAAAATAAAATAAAATAAGATGTCATGTGTGTAAAGCACTTTGAATTTATTATGATTATTTAAATTATATTTAGACATATATATTAACCAAAAGAATTAATACACTCTTTCTGATTAATTAACATTAATATTCACTATGGTTATGAATATTTATTACATCCACCAACTGATCACTGTGTACATAAACAAAGATTAAAATACAACAAATTCATAGAGTAAAATCTTAAGGTTTGTCAATCAAAATCTTTGACTCAATTAGGAGCACAGAATAAGAAAATTCATTTCAACTGGTTTGATTCCGCATTGCTAGAAATTGTCCAGATCAGGAGAACATTTCATTTGATTTATCAGCTGTAAGATAAGATACCACTCACAAAAATCAACTGAAGTGCTTGTTTCATTTAGAAATGTGTGTCATATAGACGGATTATATTAGTGTATTCTGCGTTAATCTACCAAAAAAAGTCCATAAATGCTTACTGCAATACACTCTCATTTGACTAGAAAAAGAAATTTTTAACTCTAAATACACCATGATACTTCCTCTTGTTTACACCCAGAAGGGTCATTAACATTTGGCAAGCTATTGGTCATAGTAATTGAGTTCCCAGCTTACATAAAATAGCTCATGGCTACCCACTCACTGTTATAAAAGGACAATGCATTATTATTGTCAAAATATGAACTTCTTCTATCATAATTACTACATTTGAATCTAGCTTGAAGTTTATTAATGAGGTGAGTATTGTTTTATAAGGAAATATTCTTGGATTCTGTCATTCAGTCCACAGTAGAAAATAAGAATTTAAATAACTTAAATTTTTATGTTTCTTGTTGTTGTTATACTTGTTCTTGCTTTTTAAAAATACTCTGATAGATGTCAAACATGCATGTTATCTCAATTTTTATGCCAGACCCTCTTAATGTTGATTGCTTTTCTTCTCTCCCCATTGTCTTTAACTAAGGTTGAAATTTTCCTGATTTTTTTTGTGTTATCACAATATTTTACTTGTACCTCTATTTGTGAGAACATCCATCTTCCTCTGTATATTTCTAGAGTTCTTTAGGACAAAAGCCACTTACTTATCTTGGCATCCTTCCAGAACCCAGCTCTGAGCCTTATACACAATGGCCCTTCAGTAAATTCAGGATAGCTGTTACTATATTAGGACACTGTCAGAAGGATTTGGTGAGTAGATTATGCAATATCTTACTTAATACAAATGGTGTTGCTGGCTTTGTCTTTAAACTAGGTAATAATATAGTAGCAGTTTATGGTAGAGCAGTTAAGACTGTCGGTGCTAGAGCTAGACTGTCTGGATCTCTAAGCCAGGCAAGTTATTGAACTGTTCACAACATCCTCATCTTTAAAAGGGAATAATAATTGGACATAACTTACAGGGTAGCAAAACTATAAATTAGTTAATACATGCAAAGTATTTAGTTCTTGGCACAAATTAAACTTAAGGAATGCAAATGGACAGCAAAGACAGAACTGCTAACTTAGGAATCATGAAAGTTTTTGAACTGTTAGTAATTCATAAGTTAGAATTTGATATATATAATTTCATTAATACTTCATAGCTCAATGAGCTATTCTGATACCTCAGTATGGATTTTACAATAGCTTTTCAGAAATAATTATTAAATGAGATGCTACCAATACTAAAAAACTGTTGTCTAATAATGTTATCAGAAAAATTATTCTCATTTCATTAATTTATATAATTTTTAAAATACTATTTTATAACAATATAGATCAGGAGAACATTTCATTTGATTTATCAGCTGTAAGATAAGATACCACTCACAAAAATCAACTGAAGTGCTTGTTTCATTTAGAAATGTCTTTGTGCATTCTTGGGGTTTTATTTCTTTCTTTTTTTTTTTAAGAGTGAACCCTTATATTTTATTTTTTTTTTTTTATTTTTTTCCTTCCTAAAATTTTACTGGGAGAAAACTACAAAACATTTACAGTACAATGTTTACAGTCACAATTTGTAGTGAGCTGATTTCCCAAAATATATTACCACTCAAGTTGACTTATCTTGAGTGGTATAATTATATCCCCAGATATAATTTTTGACATGC
>CAUYRT010038849.1:0-24123 GCA_963574885.1 Lepilemur ruficaudatus
AGCTACTCGGGAGGCTGAGGCAGAAGGATTGCTTGAGCCCAGGAGTTTGAGGTTGCTGTGAGCTAGGCTGATGCCACGGCACTCTACAGCCTGGGCAACAGAGTGAGACTCTGTCTCAAAAAAAAAAAAAAAAAAAAAAAAGAATCACTAATATACAAATGAGTACATGCATATATTTGAGCATCCTTCCTATTGACACTTGAAGTCAATGAAATAAACAATATTTCACTTCATAAATACTAGCGTTGGCAAGCCTGATAACTACTTCATTTTGAACTTTTATTTACTCACCAGTGAGCAAGAATACAATTTTCTTCTCTACATGTATGACAGCGTATCATAAGCTTAAGGGTGCATCTTTCCAATAATAGGACTAGTTACATAATAACAAGCATTAATTTCATTCCTATAAGGAGGCATACTCATTTAATTTGAAAATGTACTCACCTGACTTATAAATTTTTCTTCCTCTGTATATAAAAAGCTGGAAATACTTAATTTCATGTAATTATTTTCTTCTAGCCTCTATAACATCTTTTAACCAGTACATCAAATAACATTTCCTGACCTCAAGCAGTAATATTCACAGAGAAAACTCAGTTTCCAATCACCAATTTATCCCTAGGAATTATAAATACAGGATGGGAATTTAACATGAGGATTTTCAAAACTATAAGGCTAGTTAAATGTATCACCAATTTAAAATGTGCACAGTTGTATGAACAAATCAACGAAAGGAGGGAATGCCACAAAGATGGCCATATAAGGAGAACACAACTCCCACTTTTTTCATATCGCCTTTGAGAGGGATGAGTGACTAAACAGGCCAAATGTATGCATTTCTGAAACATGATACTACTTCTCTTTAAAAGCCACATTCCCTAGCATACCACATCACATACACAGCTTTGATGATTTCTTTCCAAATTGAAATACAATTTTTCTCTCTTCTTTGATCTGAAAAATGTCAAACTTCTCATTAAAAGAGTCATTTTGGCAATGTCAAAGGGGCAGAAGAGTTTTTAAATAATGCTTATATCAGAAGTGTGTTTGGGTACTTCGAAAGAGAAACCCATAAATGAAGTGCCTTGGAAGCTCTCTGAAAGAAAAAAGAGCAGGGCATTTTAAATGAAAAATGTTCCCAGCCAGTGATTCCTTCATCTCTATATATGCAAGAGGGAGACTGGGTTTCAAAAAGTTCATCAGCAACAAAGCCTTACTCCGTCCCATTTAGCAGTTAGGTCAGCCTGTTACCTCATGTTAAGATTATATAAGACTGTTTTCTTCCATTAGAAGAGTTCCTAAAATGGGCTCTGTCAAGGCTGGCAAAACGGAAATCTGACCTACTTTTTCACCCAAAGATTTCCATGGATTTTATGGTAATTCTTTCTATACTTACAGCTCTCCTCCCTTCAAATAAACTATGTTACCTGAAATATGCTAGCAAGTGCTTTACTTTTTAGGTATCAAAGTAAAAATCTATAAAACATGTACAAATTTCTCAAATTTTTATTTCCAATAGTGAATTCCCTATAGTACTTTCTGCATCAATTAGTATTATGATCTATTGTAAGCCTACTATATCATCCTGAATAAACTCCTACTAAAAAAATTATTCACTTGGAGCACATTCATAAAATGTAAGTCAACTGATTAGTCTAACAGGTAAGTTTGATAAAAAACTAACATGCGAATTTTAAAACATACTTCATTTGAAAGAAAAGAATTCTTTGTATTTTCAAGGCCGCCACATATAGCCTTTCCTATTCCCCTTTTAAAAATGAAGCATTACATTTCTGAGAGTCAAGAAGGTTGATGAATTAATTAAAATATAAGGCAATAAGACTTTTTTTAAAATTAACTTTTGAGTTCTTTAAAATTTCCAGCTGCTACAAAATAAAACAAGAAATGCATTTCAAGTTTCCACAATCAACCACACAGCATCACATTTACAGACTTTTATATCATTATTGTAATTCAAATATAGATACTGTAAGTTGTCCTAAAATAATTCTGCAGAAATCACTAAGAAGTTCACAGAATTTAATTTCAAATAAAAGGGTAAGAAAGTATGCAGTCTTATGGAAATTATATGCGTAAGACAGCATGGCACAATGAAAACATTTTATCATATGATTTACAGTAATAAAAAATTTCTCATATTTATTCATTTTTAAGACTGCTAACTTCATTTTCCTTAATTAACTAAGGCATAAAAGTTTAAAAATATGGCCCGTATTCACTATGCTTAATTATCCATTTATCTATAATTTCTATTGAACAAAATGAGGATAAATTGGGTATAAATATTTATAAATAAATGAAACAAAAATTAACTTTATAGCTTAAAACATACCCATAGAAATTTACACAGTATCTCAATGAGACAAATGGATATGATAAATAATAATAGACTTCAGTTTCATCAAAATAATAATTTTATTAACTAGACATTTATTACTCTAACTTCAAGGCTTTTTAGAATACACAGGAAATAAAATTACTCTGTGTCCCTAAAAATCAAATACGAGACAAAAGCTCACGGCATGTAGTTCTCCTATTTTGACGATATTAAGTGAAACTCCACGCTGAAAGTACTCAAACAGATAATATTTCTTATGTTCAAACAATGCATAATTCAAGACTAACTAAACTGAACAAGGTTTAAAGAATACTTTTGGTAGTCTTAAATCCTAGTAACACAGACGAAGGATAAGAATAAAAACAATAATAATAATCTCCAAGTACATGCCACCAATCCTTGACTATTATTCTGCTGAGGTCTTTTTAATATATATTGCCAAAATTAATCATGTAAAACATCCATTAAGTGGTTCATTCTTAAAGGCTGAGATCATAAGCTATGGTGCTTAATCAAAATCCTAAATGTGAAAATGCAAAGTTATAAACACAAAGCACTAGTATTTTATAAATAAAGCGTATTAATACCCTAGGATAAAAAGAATTGGAATGAAGGAGCAGATAGGTAAACTTACAGGCTGTATTACGGACTAGAAATTGTAAGTGAAAATTCATATTAAGACATTCATGTCCCCAGACATATTATTGCTATTTCAATACTTATGGCAGTTCAGAAAAAGTATAGACCGTAGAATAAATGAGGCTAACTTTATGCCACTTCTGCTATAGACCAGTCATAACCAATAAATCTAGTTTCAATTTTTTTCCTGTTTCTTTCCTGTATCATAAATGAATATGTTTATGCCCTTTACATCTGGCTCACATGTATAAAATCACTTTTTGAAGGACTGCCTATTATAAAAGGGCTATGTCTTTTGTGTTTGTAACAAAATATAACTCACTTCAGTTATAAACTCAATGGAGAAAATAAGCATCAAAAGTTAATATAGTTATATAAAAAACCTAAATTCCAAGGAGGCTTTAAAGGTAAATGAGAAGATAGGTGTTTTTGGCTCAGAAAATAGAAACCTAGGGAAAAATCAGGATAAGTTAATTAAATTGAATACACTCAATATTTTTCTGGGTTTTGTTTCTATGTAGAAAGGGGAAGTAGAAATTCTAACGTTTTTGCAATATACCCCTACCCAAGTCACTGCTTTCTCCTTGCCTAGTAGAACAGTGTATTAAAGAAGGTGGTAAGGATGACAATGACATAATGACAAACAGGAATGGAGTCAATGCAAAGCAGCGGGCCAGTCTAGCTTTTGAGAAAATAATGACTTTTATGAATCGTTTTACTCAATTTCAAGTAATTAAAAATGTATTTGGACAGACTCAGAAACTTTAAAAAACTATGTCCATAAGCATTCTCATTCAGATATTAACTTCAATAAAATCTAATTGAAAAGATACATATGTTTTTCCTAAATTTAAAAGCCCCAATTTCTTAGAAATTGATTTACTTTCCTTTGAAAATATCATTTGTGATAACAGAGGAAAATAATTCATTTCCTGTAATTTCTAAGTTAAGAATACAATGGCCCAAATTTCCATTGATTCTGCTAAATAAGCAGTGCTAAATCATACTGGCCCATATTAGTGGCTTGGCCTAGAAGAGTCAGTGCTAACACCGAAGTGAAATTAATCTGAAAACCATAATTCTTAAAAATTTATAAGCGTATTAGTGATGCGTTAACACTTACGGCTGTCGTAGCATATGTTTCCTAGAGCCCTGCCCGTTTGAAGCAGCACTTCCTGGTCTTTGCTGTTTAGCAGCTGTACCAAAGGTAAGATCAATCCAGCATCCACACATGGAATTCGCATAAATTCTGAAAATAAGGGACGTATTTAATTAAAAACCTAAAGATTCACAATTTACATAAATCACCTCACTTAATAAGCTGTCTACTTTTTAAATGTTTAAGGTGGCTTAATATTTGAAGAGTACGTTTCTGTTCACAAGTATCCTGTTACAACCCTCCTGAAATAAGTACACAAAAATGAGTGGGGTCATATTTTTCTTTGTTGATAGTCTCTGCCATAAACCAAAGGGATTTTTAATTAACTTTCATTACAAGTAATTTATCATTATCTTTTTATAATAAGTGGCTATGCTATGGAAGGGGCTATGCAATACGTGATGATGGGAACACTGGCAATGTGTTTTCTCTGAGTCTGATAAAGTACTACAGTTACAAACTAAGCTATCAAATTCCCTAATTGTTCACCGTATGTCCTCTAAAAAATTCAAAATATATTTTTAAAAAAGGTTTCCGTGAATCATTAAAAATAACAAGTTCTTTTCAATTGGTGAGAGCTGGTGGAGTCCACTCCCTGTCTTTACTCCATAAAGTCCATTTCACGGCTCACTCATATTTGCTGCTGTACCGATGCATTTATGGGCCTAAAGCACCAAATGTTAAGATTCCTTAAACTTCAAACTTATTTTTTCTTTTCTTTCTAGTATACCATTCTCTATTTATTGACTTCCAATGGTACCACCACAGTCATGATTAGAAATAAACTTTTTTTTTTTTTAGCACTGTCTCATGATGGACTACGGTGAAATTTAAGGATAATGAAGATAAGTAATTGATGATCAAAGTTCTCCAATAACCAATATTAGAATCATCATTTTGGACATCACCACTTACCATAGGATGTTCTGGTCAATACAGTTTGTCAACAAAGAACTAATTCCATGACCCATAACCTGTCCTACTAAAAATATCACTATTTTTTCACTCTTCACTCATCACTCACTCTTTCAAGGAGGTCTACTCCTTAGTTCGTTCCCCATATACCTTCATAAGCAATCAATCCTTCTCTTTCCCTTCCTTTTCAAATTCTTAGAGCACACCATACAGGGCTATTATGTGAGCTGTCACCTCTGAAATGACTTCTTTTCCCCCTAACATAAGTTTAAGTCACAGAGGTATTCCTCTCTGTCTAAATAAAGGATTTCAGGCCTGGCGCGGTGGCTCACGCCTGTAATCCTAGCACTCTGGGAGGCTGAGGTGGGCGGATAGCTCAAGGTCAGGAGTTCGAGACCAGCCTCAGCAAGAGCGAGACCCCGTCTCTACTATAAATAGAAAGAACTTAATTGGCCAACTAAAAATATACAGAAAAAATTAGCTGGGCATGGTGGCGCATGTCTGTAGTCCCAGCTACTTGGGAGGCTGAGGCAGGAGGATCGCTTGAGCCCAGGAGTTTGAGGTTGCTGTGAGCTAAGCTGATGCCACGGCACTCTACAGCCCGGGCAACAGAGTGAGACTCTGTCTCAAAAATTAATTAATTAATTAATTAATTAATTAATTAAATATTTCATTCCTATCATATCTTTTTCTTGTCACTGTCTTACTGAAAACCCCCTGTAACTTAAACTTCCAAGATTGAGAGTATTTCCTACTTCTAAAACTAATCTTTATCTTTGATAGTTTTAACTCAGTAGTATGAGGTCTCCTACCACTCATGTTGGAAAAGTACATTATTCTACACACATCCATGAACTCAATGACCAGCTACAGGAGATAACACATTGGTCTGCTTGCCTATCTCTTAATGGTTACTTTAGAATCTTTACATTTCATATCTCAAATTAACACACCACCAACTCAATCAAATTTTTTTCCTTTTCACCAATCTATGCCTTATTTCCAACAAATCATTTCATCAATTGCTAAAATAAGAAACTTAGGAATGGTCTGATTTGCAGACTTATTTCATAAATAAAACTTATATGTCTTATTTTGTTTGTTTTGTTGTTGCTATTCTTTAGGCAATGGCAACATTAATGAATTACTATTTGTCTTTTCTCTTATGTTCTAATTATCTATATGATATCAATCTTTCAAAATTTTGACTCTACAACCAAAAGCTTCAGATTTTTTGAAATGAGGAGGGTAAATAATTATAGAAAAATTAAGGAATCAAAACTATTTTGAACTGTTTTACTTAAAAACATATAAAGATAAAACAAAGACGGTACATTCTTCATCTCTTAATGAACACTGCCAATGTAAAAGCAACATGCCAGTCTCTGGAGAAAGTAAACTCTTTCTAAAAATCTCTTGCTTTTCAGTCAATTTACTTTTTCAACTGAAGAGTAGTAGCTCTCCTAAGCTAATTTTAAAGACATGAAGTTACCATCCTTCAGATAGATTTATATAAAAATCATATCAGGAATTTGTCAAGAATATGTTTAAAATAATATATACATTTTATTGGAGAGGCTTCAGAGTGGCCTTGTTCAAAGGGGTTTCTACCACATACATCCCTAAGCCTGCTACTTGTTCACATTGTCTAGATTCTGACTCAGGTCCAATCTATACATAGGCTTGCCAATAGCCTAATGGTCTATTTGGAAAGATCTGCTAAACAGCAATGGTGATAAACTTAAGAGAAAAACGTCAGTCTGGCATGATGGCTCACACATGTAATCCTACCAGCACTTGGGAGGCTGAGGTAAGAGGATTGTTGAGGCCAGGGCTTTAAGACCAGCCTGAGAAAGAGCAAGACCCCATCTCTACAAAAACAGAAAAATTAGCTGGCTGTGGTGGTGCGTGCCTGTTGTCCCAGCTACTTCGGAGGCTAAGGCAGGAGGATTGCTGGAACCCAGGAGTTTAGAGTTGCAGTGAGCTATGATGGCACCACTGCACTCTCGCTTGGGAGAGCAAGACCTGTATCAAAAAAAAAACTGTGGGGGGATCACTCTCTTGGCAATTTGAACTCAGAGAACTGAAAAGTTCTTAGGGTAGGGGGAATATGGTAAGGAAAAGGACAAAATCAAGCTACATATAAAATGACAGCAAGTAGAAATCAAAGTCAGTGGAAGCCATTAGGCCGTAGAAAGTAGAAATCACTAAGTATTTGTGTGTGTGTGTGTGTGTGTGTGTGTGTGTGTGTGTGTGTGTGTCTGTGTGTGTGTGTCTGTGTATCTATACAACAGAGAATTCATTTGGTTTTCTGCATAATGTTTAGACTTTAATGTAGAAATTCAATACAGACACTTTAAGGAATAGGCATCGCTCTATCTCCACATTAATAAAATTCAATAACATAATGTTGATTTCCATCAAAGACTGTTTTTCCTTTAGACTGTAGTAAAATATTCATTAAGTGCTTGTTGATTATTTCTATTCCTTTCTAAATCCACAGTGTTAATTCCTTACTTTTTACTTTCTCAATCCTACTTGAATTACATATTCATTCAGCAACATCAAAAAGAACAGACTATGATGAAAACCACAAAATAAAATTATTTTTATATACACTGAGATTTATAAAACCTCCCTTTATATATATATCTCTTTATCAAATATTTAAAAAAGATACAGGTTGTACCTTCCCCACTTTCACCTACCTGAAGGAACTAAATAGTTTATTAAAACTCTTAAACCAAAGTTTACAAGCCAAATAAAAACACTCTACTAGAGTCTACTTTAATGTTTGTTATACTAAATCATAATATATATTCAGAGTTTGAATTTTCTCTAATAACCTCTCGTATTACTTCTTAGCTTTTTATATTTTTCTTTTCAAGAACAAGAAAAACTGTGAGGCATGAATATAAAAGAATGAGTGACTTTTATATGTGGGTTGTCAAGCTGACATTATTTTTCATTCACACTTTGTATTGCTTTTCTTTTTAAAGATAATACTGATAATCATTCTTACAAAATGACTGAGGTTAAGCTTCCAACACTGAAGTGTCAAGATACACTTTAAGCTACCCAACAACATAGTATATTTTTCTGGAGTGTCAAATTTACTCAACAATTTTTCTAGGACACACACACATTTTGCACTAAAATAAACATGTACTTATTATGGAGTAGAGGGCAAATTTCAAATAAATAAATTTGTAAGACAGAACAGGAGATTTCTGTGTCTCTGGTGGTGTCCTCCCCAGATCCTCTTAGGTATACACTTGGACTGTTTTGTTGCTAAGAGCATCCAGGTATAAGTTTTGATAAATACTTTTGTAATCTGATAAAGTACAGATAGGAAAAAAACCAGCATATGTTGATCCAAACTACTGATCCTGTATTGTTTTAGACTGAGACTGGTTCTCAGGCTTTATACTCATCACCCAGAGGACTTGTTAAAAACACCTGTCTAGGCCCCCTCTGAGTTCCTGATTCAGAAGGTCTAGGTGAGTGGATCCAAGAACAATTTGTATCTAAGAAATTCCCGTGTGCTTCTGCTGCTGGTCCAAGGCAGAGAACTGCTTTCAAGGAATAAAGTGGCTCAACTTTCGCTTGTTTTTACACATTTTCACTTCAGTTACCAGCCCAATCTTTCAGATTATATGCTGCTATCCCTGTACTCAGACAAGCAGTACACTTTCCACTGCTATCATAAAATCTCACTGAAAATAAGTAAAAGGGAGAGGAAACAAAGTAATGCACAAAGTCCATCTATCATCACTAAGTGTGAAGATAGGCAAGATTTCTCACACATATAAAATAACCCTATCTCATATGGGATTGTTATGAGAATTTGAAATAATGTACATAACATTTGAGACAATGTAGGCACATATTAGTAGCTAGCATTAGGAATTATTATAATTATTATTATTATACTATTATTATTAGATACCTTGAGAGTCCAGTTCTGAAAAGCAGAAATATTCACAGGTATTTCCTATCTTGCTTATTTCTCCTTTGCCTCAAATCAGTTTTAAGTCTATCATATGGGGGAACACTTTATTTAAAAGGTCTAAAGATCTTTTACTACAATTTATGGTCATACCTATCCTCCCACATTAAACTCGCTCGTGGAACTTTTTACTAAAATCCTCTTCATGAATTCTGAACGTCAGTACAAAGTCAGGTATGTTAATTTTTAGAGAGTCTTTTTTGTATGTTTTGGGTTTAACATAAATCTAAGAAGTATACAATAATATTTCTCCTCCCTGCAAAGCAGAGTAAAGATGAACAAATCAACTTCCAGCCTCATTTTCTCTGGTTCATATAATCTTTTTTCATTGTCAAGTTTCTAATAAGAAGAAATACAAGCCCAATTAATACACTGTTATGTCATGTTGCGTTTCTAAAGATATGTATTTGTTTTAAAAAGAACACTCAACAAGATTCTATCTAGTCCACTTTCTCAGCCAGTCACTGAAAAAAGCAATGTTGTGATTAAGCAATAATCATCCAAGTGTATCCCATTTATTTTAACTAGTAGAGGTTAGTAACACGCCCTTTATATGTCTCTGATTAAAAGAACAAATGTTAAAAAAAATTCTATTATGTTTTTAGAACATCGCTGTCATCTACTAGAGTTATTACTAGAAGAAACCCTTAGCAGCAGAGTTGTCATGAAACTGTGACAAAGCATTCTGAGGAACGACGCTAAGTAAGAGCATATAGGAACAGCAATCCATTACACAAAAATCTATTATCCAAAATTCCTGAATATATGCTATAATGTGTAACCACTCTTAAGAAAAAGTTTTAAACCAAACTTGTGGAATTTCTACTTGGTTTCTGGAAATCTATGTTGTGAATCTAATGAGGTTAAAAATAAGCTATTTGATCTTAAAAACCCAAGCTGCTTTCAATCTACCAAGGTTCAGATAGGGGTTGACCTAGGCGGGTAACAATGACTGAAAAGGACCCATTTTCAAACTAGATCTGCTTCGTGGATGTGGCGTACAAGCAAGAGGTGGCTGATTTGCAGTCAACGTGGTAAAAACGGTTTACCAATATAGAACTTAATTGGAACTTAAAAGGCATTTTGAGAACTTCTAAGCAAATGGTCAAGTTTCACAGCAGTTTTCTTTTTGGTAACACACTTAAGAACACGTTGTTTTACAGGCCAAAAACAACATATACTGACTGGTACTTTACACAGAGCCACCTGCCATGGTGATTATACAAATGAAGCCAGAATTCAATTTCTTTTCTTTAAAGTATAATATATGCAACATTGTAAAACAAAAGAACTAAAAATAGCAACCTTTGAAAATTGAGGCGCACTAAAGTTATTATATTCAGTATGGCCTTCCTTTATGCTTAAAGTCTTTTAGGAACTCAAGTGTTTTTCTCAATCTGACTGAATTAAAATCATGTGCAAATATTTTTGCTATAATATAATTTCTCTAAAGAATCTCTCACTGTGTAAACAATGACATGGATTTAGATTTAGTATTATATAAGCTAAGCTTGTTATTGTTTTTCCAGAATATTCTTACAAGGCAATTTAATAATAAATGTATGTTTTCCATGAAGGTGAGTGTAGAAAACAGAACATATTCCAACTACACTGTTGAAGTCAACTGCCAATGTCAGGATGATAGGTAAGACTAAAAAAAAGAATAGTGAGTATATCTGGGTATAACACAAACAAACATAAACATTAAAAGAGGTATACACTCTGTGTTCTTAGGTCTTATGGAGAAAAAAAAAAGTATGCTTTCCTGTGACAATGAAAATGACTCAATGGCAAGCTCAAGGGTCCTACACCCAAAGTAATAAGTGACAGAGGTGTAGCTGGGACTAGCAGTGCTTTCCCTAATTCTACTCTGAAGGAATGGACTAGCAAATGAGAAATGTATGAGCAGAATGACTATAACTATAATCATTTAAGACAATTACATTGAAAAAAATCAAAGAAAGAGAAACAAATAAAAATGTCTAATCTACAAAATTAAAACATAAATTAATAAAACATACTGACAAGTGAGGTGTAAAACTGAAGATGTTCCCAGCAGAAAAATTCTTGAGGAAAACCTCACCATTTTTGGCTACTTCTGCTATGATGTTAGCTACTTTGGCTGGGCAGGAAGACTGTGGAGTTAACAGACTTGCAAACAGCTGAAGTATTCCGCTTCCTTGTATTTTTTCACTTGTTTCTGTATCTGAAAGAGAGACATACAAAGACCTTCAATGACAATCTTTAACATCGACACTGATAACTGTATCTACAATAAATTCTTCAAGAATTTTCCCATCCATAATAGAAATTAGTTTCAGTATACATTCAAATGTATGTGTTTACATAAAATTACCTTTGCTCTACAAGCAGCTTTTATCTTGAGCTTTAATCTGCAAAAACACTTGATAATGTATTTTGTCTGTCTACACTCAGATTATAAAAGAATTCTTTCTGAATATAACATTTGCATACTGAACTTACTCTCAATGTTGGTTTCAACCCTGTCTATTCAGATTACAATATGCTTTCTTTCTACATCCTTTTTTGAATTCTAAAAGCTATAATGGCTTATTATTTTATATAAACTCAATGGTTCCCCATAATGACATAACAACTTTTAAAAATGGCAATTATATAAGCAAAACACTCACCTCATATCATTTCATATGGAATAAATGAGTTATCACTCAGCTATTGCTGAGGAGATTATATAGTTCTATACGACGCCTATGTTTTTCATACAACTCATTCAAACCCCCATTAATGAAGGGAACTACAAAAACCCATGGTATTGTTAACTCTACTTAGTGATATATTCAAGAGGCCCCTACTTCTTTCTTTTCCTTCTTTGTTAAAATATAAAGAGCCTACAAGACCAAGCTATTTCATGTATCTGTTTTTGAAAGAATGACTTATTGACAAATAAAGAAAAGCTCAAGGAAATAAAAATTACTATTTGCAAACATGAGAGTAAATAACAAGTGTTTAATGTAGAGAGTTAAAAGGCTCGTTAAATTTGTTTCTACATGGAGCTCCCCTAAATCCTTTAAATCCTTGGATAGACATACAAATAATAGAGAACCCTAAACATTTTTTAAGTAAATGGCAGTTGATGTGATCAGTAAGAAAATCATTTTTATAAAATAATTTGAGAAAGTACATAGAAAAGTAAATTATGTATTTCTTTATAGGAAGGCTGATTGCCTTTAACACAGTGTTTTTCAAACTGTGGGTCCCAGTCGATTAGTGTGCTTTAAAATCTATTTGGTGAATGAGGATCAGCAATTTATTAAAAAGAAGAATAGAATTAACACCATCTACAACAACAAAGGAATAGAAAACAAAATTGCACATAGTAAATGTGAAATACTGTTAGTGAAATCTGGTTTGAACTTTGCATATGCATATATAACTGTACATGTATGGGTATTATATATATGTGTCAAATGTATTTCTGATCATCAGTTTGTGTAAAAACTTAAAAACCATTCTTCCTATGTACCCCAGACTATCCAGAATTCTAAGTTAAAGAGCCATAACATTCCCAGTACATGCTTTTATTTTGTTTCTTGGACTAAAAAAATAATTTTTAGGGTATCACCTGAAAATGTGACAGCTAAGATCCATGTTTTAAAGCAAGAAGCCAAAAAAGAAATGAACTCAACTTGCCATGTTAAAATCCTGCCTTTTCTGACCATTGCTACCAGAAGATGTACAACCTTAGAACACTGGGTCACACTGCCCCAGGGGTCTAGCCCCACCATCTGCTAGTGCTGGGATGACAGCAAGAGTCGGCATAAGGCATGAATCATGATTAGATGTGAAGCTGAGGCATTTGTGTGTGTGGAGGCGAGCAGTTAACTGCAAATCACCCAAGCATGTCTCACTTTATAACTAAAAGAATGGCTTAATATCAGGGCTGAATGTCAAGGGCAAGGGGAAAATAAAACAATGCAAACTCTTGCACTCTAATGAGACTTTCCACAGATTACAATCTAATGAACTGGAAGAATAGCAGTACTAAAATAGGAATCAAGAATCTGGGAACAGTATTTTGTATTGCTATTATCAAAGAAATAAAAGCGGAAAACACAATCTGGTTTTTCATATAAATTTTATTTACAATTTAGAAAAATCTAACAGGACTTCTATTTACCTGCTAGCATGCAGATTTTTGCATAGGTTTAACATTTAAGCATCTGGGAATTACCTTTACTTTGGCATAAAAACGTAAATTAAAAATACTGCTTATAGCTAAAACACCACTGTCTAAGAAATAACCACAAAGTTTTAACTTCATTTCCATGTATACTTTCTGCACTGGCATTCTATTACATCTCAAAATGTATATTAATCTGTGAACTGAGGATGTTCCCAGATATTTGTGAACACCTTTGAAATGATTTTAAAAGGGCATTAACAAGTAGTCAGAGGTTGATGTTTTCAAGTCCAAATGAATGGCTACTTGTACAAAAAAAAAAATATATGCATTGTGATCAGGCATCCATTAAAAAAAGTAGACTTTTCATTATCTTTAGCCAGACTACTACTGCATTTTAGCTACATTTCTTTTAAATGTTTGCAGGAATCAATTCAACATCTTTCTTCCACTTCACATTTAGGTGCGATCCTAAAACTATTTGAGTATGCCTACAAATTACGGTCAGCTGGCAGTCCTTGAATTTTGAAGGACCCATATACGAAGGGCAATTGCTACTTTAAAGTAGTATCTGTGGGAACTACTGCAGGAGTCAAATCCATCACAATAGCCCTTGCAGTCCCTCAAGTCCTCATTCTCTCTCCAAAGCTCTATGTTCATGCTCTGCCTAACCTGGTGGCAGGAGGCAGCTTAGTTAGGACACTGCCAGCAATATAAGGAAAAAGAAAACTGGGCAATCAGGCCAGAGAAACTTGAAAGAAGAGTAAATCAAGAAGCCATGCTATGAAGCCATATGGGGAGAAGCTAAAGCACAACTCCTCAAGGCCAATACAGGGTCAAAAGTTCCCAACAAAGCTGCCAAGTAAATACATTAGAATAATTGGCTTTGCAGTTAAATACCAAGAGGGGATTTTCAGGTATGCTACTACAACAAGCTGAATTTATGATATTATGTTAGCATAAAGGCTTCATGAGAATAAATTAATGAAAAGCATTTGGTAACTAATTTATGGTAAATGTCAAGATAGAAAAATAAAATGACTGTTATGACTCTATTAGGCTAAAAATGTATTTGGATTAGATTGATAATACAGCTTTAGAGTAATAAAAATACTTTAAGTTTTACTTAGGGTTATGAGAACAATGAACAAGTGGTATCTTCACATTGTGCGTTCTAGGGATCCTTATGGCAGACTGTGAGAAGACACGTTTTCGATGAGTACTCAGATAAGAGACTGAATACAAAGACCAGGAATATGATTCAAAGGGCCCTCGGTATCCTGGTCTCTGGGGAACTGTATATTTCTCAAGGGGTAGATTTTTAAAACAGGGTGTAACAAAGAGACCTAGTCCTGTGCCTGGGTTATCTGATTCAAATCCAAGGCCTCATTTACTACCACAGAGACAAATCCCAAAACCTCTCTTTTTATCCACTAGAAAACAAAACATTTGCACTTGGATATATCCTAAATACCTCAAATTTAACATGTGCAAAATCAAATTTACCCTCTTTCCTCCAAATGCATTCTGGTCTCTATCTCATTGAATGGTAGGGGATTCACTTAAGCCAGAACCTAGAATAATTATAAATTTTTCTCTTTTAGTAAATGGTTTTCTACCATTCACATTTAATCAGAACATAGGTCTCACGGATTCCATTTAGCTATCTTTTGCATCTGTCTTTTCCTTTCTACATTCATATTACTTTATGTTCTCAGTTCTGACCTTTATCAAATGGAACACTCTCCTCAAGAGTCCCCCTACTTGAGTTTGCCTCCCCCACCAATCTATCATCTACAACGGTACACCAGAATAAAACTTCTACACATGCAAATTTTACATCATTTCCCTAAATCTTTAAGGGGTCCTCCATAACTTTTAATTAAACATTCGAGCACATCCATATTTCCCATTCCTATCTCCTGATACTCCTCCATAGACATCCTACACTCCAGCCATACTAAATTACTTGAAGTAACCCAAATTAATCATCTTATTTCATAACTCTTTCCTGCATATGATGTTCCCTCTCTGAAATGCCACCCCCCCAAACCCTACCATTTTAGCTAATTCCTACTCAGACGCGCACTGTCCTCATTCAAAGGTGCCTGACTAAAAGCTATTCAATCTTTTTAACGGTATCTGACTACCACAAAAACTTTTGTCTTAACTTCGTATTGAGAGCATTTAAAAAAATTTACAAAGCATTTTCAAACGTATTATCTCTTCATTTTTAAGTCATGTGAGATAGCCATTATAGGTCACGTTCTTCACGTTACAAGGTCATATGGTAACATTATATTGGAAAAGGAATAAGAAATCAGTTTTCCCAGTTCCTAGTCTAGAGCTCTTCCTGCCGCAACTGTCATTTGAAAATATATGTTCACAACTATGCCTTGGCCAGATGTACCAAATTATTATGTGAAAAATATTCTTATCTAATATCTTTTAAAGGAGTAAAAACTAAGATAAGACAACTAGATAAGAAAGGGATGTATAATATTCTCAGGTAGCTAAACTGAGGCAATAAAGGAGAGAAAGGGAGCTGAGTATACAGAGAGTAAAGTAGGCTTTAAAAAGACTTAAAACACCACAGAGGAATATGCTGAGTATATGTAGATTAAAGTAAGGGCCAGATAACTGGCCAGATAAACATTAAGAAATTAATGTTTCTAAAAGAAAATCGAAGTATAGAAGGTGAGGGAGGAGGGTGGGAATGAACAAAACGGCAATCTTTCACTGATGACAACTTTTCCCCCCATAAAGGAAACTGATTAAGGTTCTTAAGCAAACAAAAGGAACATGAGATTCAAGGAAAAAAGTGATGTATGCAGTCATGAAAAGAGAGAGAGAGAAGAACAAAAACTCATTTATACAATGATTCATCCTTAGAAACAGGTCTTGCTAAAAGACTAAGTTGTGAGACTTATTTTACGAAATTACAATAAGTGATTTTGATAGTTTTGTACTCATTTCAATTCCAGGGATAATGTAAGCTGTGGGAGTAGAAGTTATGTGTTTGGAACTCGTCACTAGAATAAGCAGGGAGATCTGCTAGTTTGACTGTTTCCTTTAAAATTACCAGTAAGTAGGTCATAAAGCAGTTGCTAAAAAGATTAAGAGTTGTATAGTTAAAAAATAAAATGTATTTACTGAAAAAGTAAACACCATGAATAAATTTGTTAATGACTGTGGAAAAGGCCAAGCATATAATAAAAATTTTTCAGCTAGAAGTCAAATTATTGAAAATATAGATATTTCCCTATAGGAGATGTGGATTTCCTTACTTCAGACTAAGAGAATGAGGACAAAGTAAAACAGTGAAGGACCATTTTCAGTAAAAGACTCATCTCTGAGTATACTGTAAAATACCTTGCGGTAAAATATAAAATAAACAAAAGCTAGGCCAGGCGTGGTGGCTCACGCCTGTAATCCTAGCACTCTGGGAGGCCAAGGCAGGAGGATTGCTCAAGGTCAGGAGTTCGAAACCAGCCTGAGCAAGAGCAAGACCCCGTCTCTACTAAAAATAGAAACAAATTAATTGGTCAACTAAAAATATATAGAAAATATTAGCCAGGCATGGTGGCACATGCCTGTAGTCCCAGCTACTCGGGAGGCTGAGGCAGGAGGATCGCTTGAACCCAGAAGTTTGAGGTTGCTGTGAGCTAGGCTGACGCCACGCCACTCTAGCCCAGGCAACAGAGTGAGACTCTGTCTCAAAATAAAATAAAATAAAATAAAATAAAATAAAATAAATAAACAAAGCTAAAGAGATTTGGCATCTGCAAGATTCTTTGAAGTGTTTAATTTGCTAATGTCTACTGTGAACCTATAGGATTATACACTATTTATCAAATAAGTAGTTTCTTAATAAGGGCATCTAAGAAACTGAGTGATCCAAGGACTACATTATTTAAGGAAATACTACTTTATATACAAAGTATAGGTCAATGGAATGTAAAATTTACTCCACTTTTCCAGGAAAACAAAACAAAACAAAAAGGTGCATAAAAACTAAAAAAAAAAAAAAAAAAAAAAAGGTAAAGAGATTCACTTAAAACCAACATTATTGTAACCTTGAGGAAAGGAAAAAGTGTTAAATGGCTCACAATATCATCTTAAATTAAGATGAAACTAAAAAATGTTCAACAATAAGTAACTACTATGATAGAGACAAAGGTCTAAAAAAGAACAAAATATTTTAGAAACTGTCTTTTAAGATCCTCTCACTCTTTTTTGGGAATTAAAACCTCCATCCCTGCCTGAGGGGCCAGTAATCAGAGGGGCAGGGCAATGTCCTTTGTTTTCTGTACCATAGGAGACCTGCTCAGGAATTCTATAGTTTTAGGATGCTATAGCTATAGAACACTATAAACAACAGTAGCCTGAAGCTAAAAACTCTCTTTAAAACCTCTGAATTTCTGCTTATGGATAGGACAATGGTACTTTAAGACAAGAGTCTCCCATCCTCCTCATCTGCAGGCAAATTAATAAACTTCTCTTTACTTTTCCTCAAACCATTTTGTCCTTGTTCTTCTGTGGCCTCGGGAATAAGTGTCGAACTTTCAATAACACTACTACTGTGGTCCTGCCATTTAAAAAAGAATATTATGTAATCATTAAAAACATTTTAAAAGAATATTTAACATCACAAGTAAATGTTCAAAAAAAGGTTTTAAAAAAGGAAGCTACAATTATGTGGCATAATTCACGTTTAAAATAAAAATCCTGTTTTCCACATTTTCCAAATTCTATACAATGTCAAAGTTGTCAATGTCAGAATCAAAATGGAGTCACTTGTATTTAAAACAAACAAAAGCCTGGTAACAAAAACTATCACAAAAGACTGCAAAAATCACAATCTGGCACAAAGGCCATCACAACCTTACATGAAAAATACTTCTGCCCAGCAACTGTCTGTGCAACCTTGTTACTGATCACTGTAGCCCAGTAGATATAGGATGGCTAACTATAATAAAGGCTATGATCTAGAACACCAGTCCAAACTCCTGACAAACTCCTTTTTTATCTTTTTTTGTCTCAGTTCAAGTTTAATAGAAACTACAAAAGACCAATGTGCTGATGTCCTCTACTGACAGATACATCGTACAAATCACATGGCCTGTCCCACAATGCAACTCAGGCCGTTCCCACCAAGGGAAGAAAGGCTGGCCTCCCCAACCCCTGTAGGAAAGGCCTGTCTTGTAACATACCACATCTCGACTGAATCTAAAGTCTGTGTCTTGTGTTTTATGTGTGGGGAAAAAAAGCACAAAAGATGTTTTGTTCTCATGGCTGCCACACTAAAGTGGTCCAGTACTCATTTCTGCTTAGAAAAATATTTTTTGCTCTTTTGGACATCAGGTTTGATGCTATCACTGCCAGGCTTCCAGCCAGCTGGACACACTTCCCCATGTTTGTCAGTGAACTGGAAGGCCTGAACTAGTATCAAGAGTCTCATCCACAGAGTGACCAGCGGGGAGGTCATTTACAGTGATCTGCTGAAGGGTACCCTTGTCATCAATAATAAAGAGGCCCCTGAAGAAGATGTCTTCATCAGTCTTTAAGAATCCATAATCCTGTGCAATGGTGCACTTGGGGTCTGATATCAAAGAATTAAGTTAAATTCATGAAAATTCTAATTTATATATATAATTCTATATACAAACTATACAAAAAGATGTTTTTAAGGAAAACATTTAAAAGGCATAAAAATGTATTCTCTATTGAGAAAAAGAATAATTTTATATAATTCTGTTTAAAGGTTGTTTCAAAATATGGAGTTAGGATGGAAATAGAAATAAGATAGAAAGGAACAAGTAGGAGAGAGATGTGAAGAAAGTTATAGGTATGAAGTTGTACTTTTGGTAAGAACAGTATAAAAGAAAAGAGAATAATTTTACATAAGAAAGAATCTTGGGTAGTAAATTTTTGTCCAAAAGCAAAATGATAAGTTATTTAATTAAGAATAAGTATAGGACAAAGCAGAAAGTCTAAGCATGTAGTCAAAGGTCTGTACAGGTCGTGAAAGGTTCATGAAGGATAAATTTATAAAAGAAATTTGTGTGTGATTAAGTTGGCTATAATTAGAATAGAATTATTTATAAGTCTAAGGATTGAGCTTTGATATTAAAATACACTGATATAAAACTAAAAATTTGGTCCCCTATGTTAGAACAAGATTCTCTTGAAGTATTGATCTGCAATTAGTAAAACTGGAAGAGGTTTTGATTTTTAATTTTAAAATCTGTTTCTTTACGAGTCATCTTCTAAGCTGAAGCTTTTTCTGTTTTGCAGACTCCATTTAATTTCTCTAGTTTTAGGTCAGAAATGTTGTCTTTTTCATTTAGAAAGGTGATTTCATTTCTTGAGGTATACTTTCCCTCTTGAAGCTGCTCAGATTTGTCTCTCAGAAGTCCAGCTTTTGCTGTGTATCGCTGCACGATGGCAGGTCTTCATTATTGCCTTCAGCTCTCCTTTCACCCACTGAAAAATCTATCTTTTGCTTATCTAGGATGTTGATTCTTTCTTTAAATATTTTCATCAGCTCCTTTTTTCTCTAGTTTCTAAGTCTGCTGTTATAACTTGAAACTGAAATATTCTGTCCTGAAGGCCTAGAAAAAGCAATGTTTTCTTCTAGTAAAACTTGATTCTGTACTCTTGGCTTTTCTTGATGTATCTGAATTGTTCCACGTAACTAGGAGATTTCTCATGCTGTTACCAAGAGCCATGCATGCCCCTGTTCAAGGTTTTAATTTTATTGTTTACATTCTTTTATAATATGGTATATGTTCATAACCTTGGACATACTCTTACTGTGTCTGATTAAATTCAAGTACCTTTTTCATTAGGTTCAACTTTTAGGTTATTTGAGTGGGCTTCCCATAAGGAAAAGCTATCATACTGCAGAAGATTTTTCTTTACCTTTTTTGTAACTGGCCTAAGAAACATCAATTTTCCATTTTATCAAGATTATTTCACATACTCTTAGAATTTTGATTATTGGGGAAAACTGAGCTTTGAAAGAGTTAAGGTTTTTAAAAGCCATGTAACTTTCTGTATTGTTTTGAAGTCTTTTTATTACTACTCTGGTTAAAAACCCAACAAAAAACCCATTATTTCATAGTGACCCATGATCCTGTTTTGTTCAAGTGTTTTGAACCTTTTGACATCTTTGGCAGACTTCCCTAAGACCAAAATTTTAAAATAAGACTTTCTGACCTAGGATTAATGTTGAGATTTTCCAGTTGGCCACCTAGAGAACTTCCAAGAATGTGTCTCTTATCTTGTTGAAATACTAAATGATTAGGCTTATTGGTAAATTGTATAGAAAACACTGTCAAAAGACAAGTGATGCTCGATCTTTCAATTACACCGATGAGTACGCTATTGATATGAGTGTTCCAAAACTGTACAAAACTCTTAGAAATCTAATATGTCAGTCATAACTCTGCATATTATGTTGTATTCCACAAAATAAATAAATTTCCTTGCCAATTGCTGACTATAATAAACTTCCTTCATATTTTTAACCATGGCTATCCTAAGTCCTTGTCATCCATAGTTATTGTTTCGAATTCTTTTCTAAAAGCATTTAACTCAGATTCATGGAATAGACTCTAACAAGTACTCTTAAAGACAGGTTTCTAGTAACTTTAAGTTATGATAGTACAAAAATGACTATGCCAGTTCCAGGTCTTATAGGCACACACCACATAATCCAGAGCAACACAGAAGTCCTTTCTTTTCCCCACCCTTGGAAAAAAAGGCCAAAATAACCATGGCTCACACAACTGAACCAATATAAACTAATCACTTTGGCCAAAGAAATGCCACGCCCTGACTGCTTTAGGTTTAAACCAATCTCTATAAATAGATCCTGCAACCTAGTGCAGGTGGAGGTAAGGATCACCTCAGTTAAATACCATGGCTTACCCAAAAATGGAAGGTTGTGAAACAAAGAAAAGGAGGGAAAAAGGAGGTGAGGGGTAAGAGTGCGGAGGGAAAGAATCTTACATAGTAATAAAAATAAATAAATGTTAGAAACACAGAGCATTAAAAAAGCGAAGAGATGATTAAAAGCTGTATTGAAAGTGAAAGCTGAAAAGTTTTTAAAGTTTTATCAGACTAAATCACAACTTCCTTTCAACTACGATCCAAGAAAGAATAGAAATTCAAAGTTATCAAACGAGGTTCAAGAAAAGGGTTGAGAATGGGGAAGCAAAAATGAAGGTATCATTGGCCAAGAACAAATTTGATGTTAATTTCCCAAAGGTTAAAAAAAAAAACCACTTCAGAACAGATGATCTGATGCTGAAATGACAAAGAATCAATAATTTTATGTAACTTTTGGAAGAGGTTTTTAATTTATTGGGAAGAATGGCTAAGATACAGGTTGTGACAGTTGTTGACTATAAGGTATTTTGAGGAAATTTAGTATTTAAAAAGTGTATTTGGGGGAGAGAGAAGAACAAAGTCCCATTCTGAGAAGCAATGGAAGAATATCAAACTAAAGCACTTTAAGAAAAGGAAGACATGAAGCATTCAGATGAAACTGATTGTCACTGAGAGACTTTGAGAGAAGGTAAATAATTATTTTATTTTTGGTTAAGACATCAATCAAGACTATGGCTAAATAACCAATTGGTAAAATGCTGATAAGTTGTGTAAAATATACCTAGACACCAACTGCAGTGAATCATTCTCAAAAGAGAGGAGAAAATCAAGTAAACATTTTCAAACAACTCTTCTTAATATACTTTGGTTACCACAATAACAAAACCCATCAATACTAAACTGAAGAGAGAAACTTCAGGCTACCATAATCTACCAATAAAAAGGAGTAAGTATATGTGTTGGATTTAATTATTTACTGACAAAATAGTAACTAAACTAAATACAGTTGACTCTTGAACAACGCAGGGGTTAGGAGCACCAATCCCCCTGGCAGTTGATTTTCAGCTCTCCTAAAACTTAACTACTAATATCCTATGTCAACCAGAAGCCTTGATAATGACATGAATAGTCAATTAACACATATTTTGTATGTTATGTGTATTATAGATTATATTCTTTCCATAAAGTTAGAGAAAACAAAATATTAAGAAAAAAATATTTTATTATTCATTAAGCAAAATTCGATCATCATAAAGGTCTTCATCCTCATTGTCTTTGCGTCAAGTAGGCGGAGGAAGAGGAAGGTTGGTCTTGCTGTCTCGGGGTGGCAGTGGTGGAAGAGATGGAAGATGTGGAAGGGGAAACAGGAGAGGCAGGCACACTCAGTGTAACTTTTTTTAAATATTTTTTGAATTTTTTATTTTTTTAAATTATTTTTTTCTTTCTGTTTCCCACTTTATATGTATTTTTTATATTTTATTTTCTTTCTTTTTAAAAATATTTTTCAAATTTTTTAAGTTTTTTAAATTATTAGTTTTTTTCTATTTTCAGTGTAACTTTTATTGAAAAAAAATCCACATATAAGTGGACCCACACACTTCAAATCAGTGATGTTCAAGGGTGAACTGTAATGGCTTTTAAAATACACATGAGATTGAAAGATATCAGTAAACCACGAGACATTACATCATAAAATGAAAGGTGTAAGGAAACATACCGTATTTCTTAACAAACTCCATTCCTTTCCTTAAGCATATATGCTAATGAGGATACATGACAGTATCACCATTATGCATACACTTAAGTTACAATGTTTAGTTTTCAGAGGTTTCTTTACCACTCAAAGAAATGTTACTGGATTTGTGCATTGACTGGGCATTAAATACTTAGTTAAGTACCTACTGTGTGCTAGGCTAGAGGTGGGGAACCTGTGGCCTTAAGGCCACATGTGGCTTTCTAGGTCTTTAGGGTCTTTTGACTGAATCCAAATTTTACAGAATCCTTTTATTTTTATTAATACATTTTTTTTAGTCTTTAATATTTTTATTTTTAAAAATGAAAATTTCAAATACCAAAGAAAAAAATAAGTTTCAAGGAAATAATCCTCCGAGATTGACCAGTACAATTAGAACATTAGTAAGCCAGAAGGGCTAAATTGACAGCTGCTACACTCATGATTTAGTCCTAACTCTCCCTGCCTGACCCGCACCACTAACCACATGAGGTTGACTGGCAAGAGTTTATGGGGGTCGGGTACGCCAGTCCGTTATCAGCTTTTGACGATGGTGCACTATATTTGTTTGAAGTGGAATTTATGAAGAGTTGCACAGCTCGACAGATTTTTTAATTCTGTCTCCTTAACAGCCCATTATGTCAAAGAGGAACAAGAGAACACTAAAGGAGGAAAACAGATTTTTTAATGAGGACTGGGAATTGCAATATTATCTTGTTTCTGCTAAAGATAAAGATGATTTGCTTGCTTTGTGATACTGCAGTATCAACGTTAAAGAATTCACGCTCATCAGCATTGTAACACTCACAAGGACCACAAATATTTTAAAATAGAGGGAGAGGTGCAAAAGGTTGTACTGCAGAAATTAAAAGGTGAAAAGCCGCGGTAGCTCACGCCTGTAATCCTAGCACTTTGGGAGGCCGAGGCGGGTGGATTGTTCAAGGTCAGGAGTTCAAGACCAGCCTTAGCAAGAGCGAGACCTCGTCTCTACTATAAATAGAAAGAAATTAATTGGCCAACTAAAAACATATAGAAAAAATTAGCCGGGCATGGTGGCGCATGCCTGTAGTCCCAGCTACTTGGGAGGTTGAGGCAGAAGGATCGCTTGAGCCCAGGAGTTTGAGGTTGCTGAGCTAGGCTGATGCCACGGCACTCACTCTAGCCCAGGCAACAGAGTGAGACTCTGTCTCAAAAAAAAAAAAAAAGAAAAGATGAAAAGCAAAAGCAAAGATAATTCTTTCAAGCAGCA
>CAUYRT010038850.1:0-25065 GCA_963574885.1 Lepilemur ruficaudatus
ACTAGCCAGCGAAGACCAAAGGTGCTTTTCCATCCAGGGGTAGGGACTGCGGTTCCAGTTACTAGTGGATCTCTTAAGGGGATTTGGGAACGTGACAATCAGCGCCCAACAGCCTCGGCGCTTGAGTCTGGATAAAGCAGAACTCCAGCCCGAGCCTCTCGCAGCGGCTGGCATTTTGCAGTCAGATCCGCTGGGAGCCCCCGTGTGATCCACCGCGACCTGTAAGCTGAGAGGCTCGAACCCTGTGAGATGGCATTTTAAGAGTCTCCTCCAGGGAGCAGCGAGGTTTTTACTCTCTCCAGGTCAGCCTGGAAATAATATTTTAAGCTATAGCTATGGAGGCGTCAGCCCCTTAACAAGTCACTGTAACAGAGTTTTAAGGCACAAACTTGTAGGTCCAACATCCTTGTTTAAAAACCTCCTATATACTAGCTGTATGAGCTAACCTTTCTTACCTTCCTGAGCCCCAATTTTCTTATTTTATTTTTAAAATGGGGATAACACCTATATCTCAGGGTGGTTATAAGGATTAAATAAAATGGATGTGATAAGAGGCTGAGTGTCAGTAAAGGATTAAATGCTCAATGAGTGGTAACCCATTAGTAAGTAGTTTTAGTATAACTTTAATATTTATAGATTATTAGAGTTCATACTAGTATCTTTCTTTGTTGATCACATTTGTCTATTATCTTCTGTGTATTTAGGAAGAATTTCTTGGAACAGTCATCTATTTTTCTTTGGAAAAAGTATGAAGGCACAAAAATTCAAGGTTACCATGTTATAGCAGGATTCATTTATTTATACTAGAGAACCCCAGATTTCTCTGTCTCCCCCCGCCACCCAGATGCACCCTGTGCCTCCCCTTTCAATGGTGACAAAACTGGAAAGAGGCAGAGCAGTCAGCGCACTGAGGTGAGGAAGGCTACGTTTAGACCCGAAGACAAAACACCTTCTAGAAAGCTGACTGTTCGCTAAATAGGAAAAGTCTTTGAATCATTCTCATAGAGAAAACTTTTTAAAGAATTTACTCCTTTGTTCTTGTCCCCAGATCTGAATTTTCCATCACAGTCCCATTGTCATTTTGTTATAAAATTCTGACACCAAGATATGGGATCATTTATGAGGCTGCAGGAACATAACATAAAATGGCTAAAAAAAAAAAAAATTAATCGCTCATTTTGATTTAGCCTTCTCTTCTGCCCAGTAATGACTTTGGATGCCATCCTATTGACCTTCTCTGCTTTTGTTCCCATCAAAATCGATACAGTATGCAACACCATAAATTTGCTTTGGCTGGCTTTCAGTTCATGGCCTGCCCGAACACTCCCCATGCGATCGGGGTGATAATGAAGTTATGGGCAAGGCAGCCTCCTTTAATCAGCAATCATTACAGTGGGGCCTGGCTTTAAAGTGAATGACAAATAGGCAGACTCAGAGCCAGCGGGGCTTCAGGGAGTTATTGATCAAGAAGCAGACTTGGAAGCTTAACACTTTACCTAGAGCTCTATAGGCAATGAGTATTAGCTGCAAAGTACCAGGTTCAAACAATTTTCTTAGTAAGGTTTATTTCCGATGGGACCCAAGGAAATACCAATAATTTATGTGAATTGAACATAATGGAAGTGACCCCTATCCAGTTCCAAAAGTATATTATATACGTGTACGTAAAGGACCACACAAAGTATACATGTACATTGTGGAGAATGATAAGCCTCAACATATACTTACCCTCCACCAATTTACAAAATAGAATATTCTAGTATCTCGAAGCATTCACACTTCAGATGCTGAACTTCACTGAGGTCCCTGCACTCACTCTCAGATGTAACCACAAATCTGATTTTTGTGGTAACAATCACCTTTCTTTCCATTATATCACTTATAGATGTATCCATGAACAATATATTGCTTTATATTTGGAGTTTCTTACTGATTTATAAGTGGGATCAATTTTATTTTTCTTCTGTGACTTTCTACTTTTACTTGAAATCTTTCTTTTTACTTTTTTCTTTTTTTTAGATTCAGTAACATAATGCAAGTGATTGTGATTCACTCACATTTTCTGCTTTGCATTATTTGAATTAACTGCAATCCATGTATTCTTTTTACTGTCCATAGACATTTTCAGGTTTTGTATTTGCTTATTTTATTATTTAAAAGCTACCATAAACCTCTTCCTGAACATCTCATAGTTTGCTGTATGCAAGAGTGTGAATGGTACATCCAAGAGTGGAGTTCCTGAGTCCAGACTATGTTGGTCTCTACTACATAAAGCCAAGTTAGTTTATACCCACTTGCACTCCCATAAACAAGAGATTCTGTTGCTCCCTGATAGCTAACATGCTTAGAATTTTGTTGTTTTTAAAAAAAATTAATAAAATTGGTAGATGTAAAATTATATCCTATTCAGACTTCAGTTAATGTTAATTGGAATTTTCTGAAAACTAAAGCAATGGTGCATGTTTTCATTAATTTATGGGCCATATGTTTTTCCTCACTTATATAATAGCTCAGTATCTGTTTATATGTTTCATTCATTTTTCTATTAGGCTATTTCTTATTAATTTCTAGAAAATTTTAAATGTATTTTGGATACTAATCCTGTGTCACTTATAAACATTGCAAATACCTTCCCTAGTTTGTGGCTTGTCTTTTCATTTTTAATGGTTTTTTTTTTAATGAACTAGAGCTCTTTTTTTTTTTGTTTGCATTGTTCAAGAGTAATATGATTTTAAGTTTAGTAACCAGGCCAATACTTGCATCACAATCCTAAAGTTTTGTTTGTTTCTTTAATGGTAGTAAAAAAATACGTAACATTAAATTTGTCATCTAAACCAAGACTGAAGGTACAGTTCAGTAGTGTAAAATGTACTTACATTGTTGTACAGCAGATCTCCAGAAGGGTTTCATCTCCCAACACTGAATCTCTGTATCCACTAAGTGCTAATACCCTCTCTTCCCACCCTCAGACCCTGGTAACCACCTTTCTACTTTCTATCTCCGTGACTTTTGATGACTTAAGATACTTTATATGAGTGGACTCATGCAGTATTTTCCCTGTTGTGACTGGCCTATTTTACTTAGCATAATAGCCTCAAGGGTCACCCATGTTATAGCATGTGACAGGATTTCCTTCAATTCAAGGCTGCTTTGTTTGTATATAGCACGTTGTCTTTATCCATTCATCTGTGGATGAACATTTAGGTTGCTTCCACCTCTTGGCTACTGTGGCTAAAGCTGTGATGAACGTAGGTATACAAATATCTCTTCAAGATCCTGCTTGGAATTCTTTTGGATATACACCTAGAAGTGTGATTGCTAGATCATATGGTAATTTTATTTTTAATTTTTTAAGGACCCTTCATACTGTTTTCCACAATGGCTGCACCATTTTCCAACCTTACCAATAGTGCACAAAGGTATCAATTTCTCTACATTGTAGCCCATAATTGTTTATAAAAGTTCTTTTTATAGCATTGTGTTATTTTATAGTTATATGAGGTGACATATCATTGTGGTTTTGATTTGCATTTTCCTAATGATTAGGGATGTTAAGCATCTTTTTATATGGTATTGGCCATTTGTATATCTTCTTTAGTGAGTTATAGAAATTCCTTACATATTCTGGATATTAAGCCCTTATCAGACATATCATTTACAATTATTTTCTCCCATGTCATAGGTTGTCTTTTCCCTCTATCAATTGTTTCCTTTGATACACATAAATTTTTAAATGGGTATAGTCCCATTGTCTATATTTTATTTTGTTGCCTGTGCTTCTGGTGTCATATCCCAGATGTCATTGCCAAATATCTTGTAGTGGGATTTTTTTCCTGTTTTCTTCTAGGAGTTTAATAGTTCTAGGCCTTACATTTAGGTCCTTAATCCAATTTGAGTTTATGTTTTTATATGGTGTAAGGCAAGGCTTCAATTTTATTCTTTTCCATGTGGTTATCCAATTCCTCCACCACCATTTGTCGATGAGGCTCTCCTTTCTCTGCTGTGTAGTTGTGACACCTTTATGGAAAATCATTTAGCCACATACACAAGGGTTTCTTTCTGGGCTCTCTCTTTGGTTCCATTGGTCTGTACAGCTACCTTTATGCCGATATCACATTATTTTAATTACTGATGCTTTTTAAAATGTTTTGGAAGCAGAAGATTGTGAGGCCTCCAAATATATTCTCCTTTTTAAAGGTTGTTTTGGCCATTCAAGGTCCCTCGAGATCCTATATGAAGTTTAGAATCATTTTTCCATTTCTACAAAAAAAAGAAAATTGAATTTTGATAAGGATTGTATTGAATCTATAGATCTCTTTGGATAACATGGAAATTTTAACAATATTAAGTCTTCTAATCCATTATCATGGGATATATTTCCATTTATTTGAATCTGCTTCGATTTCTTTTAGCAATGTTTTACAGTTTTCAAAAAGTATGCATGTCTTTCACCTCTTTGATTAAGTTTATTCCTATACATTTTGTCCTTTTTGATACCATAGTAAATGGGATTGTTTTTTTTATTTCCTTTTTAAATTTGTCATTATTAGTGTATAAAAATGCAATTGAATTTTGAGTGCTGATTAAGTATCCTTTAAATTGCTGAATGTGTTTACTGCTTCTAACAGTTGTGTTTTTTTAGGGGGAAGGATCTTTAGGGCTCTCTGCATATAATATCCTGTCATCTGCAAACAGGTAATTTACTTCTTATTTTCCAATTTATATGCTTTCTATTTCTTTTTCTTATATAATTGCTCTAGCTAGAACTTCTAGTACTATGCTGAATAGTAGTGGTGAGAGTGGGCATCCTTGCCTTTTTCCTGATATTAGAAGAAAAGTTTTCAGTCTTTTTCTGTTGAGCATGATGTTAGCTGTGTGCTTTCCATATGTGGATCTTACTATATTGAAATACTTTTCTTCTATTCTTAGTCTGTTGAGTGTTTTTATCATGAAAGAGTGATAATTTTTTCAAAAGCTCTTTCTCCATTGAGATGATGCTGTGATTTCCGTCTTTTGTTTTGTTAATATGGTATATTGCATTGATAGATTTTTGTATGTTGAATCATCCTTGCATCCCAGGAATAAATCCTACTCGGTCAAGATGTATGATCCTTTTAATGTGCTGTCGAATTCTATTGCTAGCATTTTGCTGAGGATTTTTGCATCCAGTATCAAAAGATATTGGTCTTGTTGTGTCTTTGTCTGGTTGAGTATGAAGGTTATTCTGGCCTCATAGAGTAAATGTGGGAATGTTCTCTCATCTTCAATTCTTTGGAAGTGTTTAACGGTTTAAGACGGGTTTAAGGGTTTAAGAAGGCTTAATGTTAATTTTTCTTAAAATTGTTCGGTGGATTTTCTGATGGAGCCATCTAATACTGAGCTTTTCTTTGTTGAGAGGTTTTTTATTACTGCTATTAATCTCCTCACTAGTTATACATCTGCCCAGATTTTTTATTTCTTCATGTTTCAGTCTTAGTGGTCACATGTTTTAAGTATTTATCCATTTCTTATAGATTATTGAATCTGCTGGTATCTAATTATTCATGGTAGTCTCTTATAATCCTTTTTATTTCTGTGACATCACTGGGAATGTCTCCTCTTTCATTTGTAATTTTAGCTATTTGACCCATCTCTCTTTTTTTCTTAGTCTAGCTAAATGTTTGTTAATTGTGTTGATCTTTAAAAAAATACTCCTTGAATCACTGATGTTTACCATTATTTTTCTATTCTGTGTTTCATTTATCTCTGCTTTAGCCTTTACTATCTCCTTCCTTCTGCTGACTTTGGATTTAATTTGTTCTTCTTTCTTGAGTTCCTTCAGATGTAATTTAAGGTTGTTGATTTGAGATCTTTCTTATTTTCTTAATGTAAGCATTTACTACTATAAACTTCCCTCATCCAACTGCTTTTGCTGAATCCTATAAGTTTTAGTATATTGTGTTTCATTTTCATTTGTCTCGAGATATTTTCTAAATTCCTTTGTTATTTCTTCTTTGATCTCTTGGTTTAAGAGTGTGTTGTTTGTTTTCCACATATTTATAGATTTTCCTGTTTTCTTTCTGCTATTGATTTCTAGCTTCATTCCATTCTGGTTGGAGAAGACAGGTTTTATAATTTCAACTCTCCTAAATTTGTTAAGACTTGTTTTCTGATCGAAAATGTGATCTGTCTTGAAGAATGTTCCATTTGCACATAAGAAGAATGTGTACTGCTCTCATTAGGTGAAGTGTTCTGTAAACATCTGTGAGATTCAACCAATCTATAGTGTTGTTCAAGCCCTCTGTTCCTTATTGATCTTCTGTCTGATGGTTCTTTCTATGACTGCAAGTGAGGTGTTGAAGTCTCCTACTTTTATTGCAGATCTGCCTATTTTTCCCTTCAATGCTGTCAATGTTTACTTCATATATTTGGATGCCTTAATGTTAGCATCTAGCATTAGTGTGAATAACATTTACTGAATTAGTTATTGTTATATATTAATATCTTCCTGTTGAATTGACCATTTTATCATTATATAATGTAATATCTTCCTTTGTTTCTTGTGATAGTTTTTGTCTTACAGCCTGTTTTTTCTGATATTAATATGGCCACCCCTACTCTCTTTGGATTCCCATTTGCATGCCATAGCTTTTCCCAGCCTTGTACTTCTAGCCTATATGTGATCATAGATTTGATGTCTCTTATAGACAGTATATAGTTGGATCTTATTTTTTATATCCCTTCAGCCAATCTATGTATTTTATTCAATCTGTTTATTGATGACACAAATTAACCATATTTATCTTGTGTATCTATTAACATTTATAATTTATTAATTTATAATTAATTTTTATGCTTTTTTAAAAATAAATTTTACTGTTTATATTTGAGGTGTACACCATGAATGTTATGGGATACGTATTTAAATAGTAAAATGGTTACTACAGTGAAGCAGATTAACAGATCTATCATCTCACATAGTTACTTTTTTGTGAGACTAGCAACTTGTCACCAAATTTAACAAAAGTCCATAATAGAATAAAGTTTTGCTAACTGTAGACCTCACATTGTACGTTAGATCTCTAGGCCTGTTCATCCTACATATTTCTTCTTTTGTATCCTTCAACCTCCAGCTCCTCATTTCCTAATTTTTATGTTTTTCCTAAAAATTCTATACAATACTTATGTGATTTACTCACCCACATTACAATACTACAAGATTCTATATTTGTCCATATATTTACCTTTACCAGGGAATTTTATATTTTTGTATGCTTTTGTATTGCTGTTTTTATCATCCTTTGACTTCAAATTGTAGAATTCCTTTCAGAATTTTTTGTAGGTCAAATCCAGTGGTAATGAATTCCCTCAGACTTTGCTTGTCTTGAACAATCATAGTTTCTCCTTCATCAATGAAGGAGAATTTTGCTAGATACAGTATTCTTTTTTGGTGGGTTTTTTTTTTCTTTCAATAATTTGCAAATATTATTCCACTCCTTTTAGCCTAGAAGATGTCTACTGAGAAATCTGCTTATAATCTGATAGAAGCTTGCTTGTGTACGTCAAGTTGCTTTTCCCTTGCAGCTTTCAGAGTGCTCTTTATCCGTCACCTTTGACAGATTGACTATGACGTGCCTCAGTGAATGCCTCTTCAGATTCACTGTAGTTGAAGTTTTTTCAGCCTCTTGAACTTGTATGTCATTTCTCTTCTCAGATTTAGGAAATTTTTAGCCATTATTTCTTCAAATAGATTCTCTGCCCCTTTTTCTCTTTCTCTTCCTTCTTGAATTCCCATAATGCCTATAGTTTTCTACTTGATTCGTGTCCCATAATTTTCTTAAGCTCTCATCGTTTCTCTTCATTATTTTTTCCTTTATGCTTCTCTGCCTCAGTAGTTTCAAAAGTCCTGTCTTTGAGTTTGCTGATTATTTCTTCCACCTACTTAAGTCTGTTGTTGAATCTCCCTAGTAAATTTTCAATTTAGTTATTATATTGTTCGGTTCCAAAACTTCTGTTTGGTTCTTCTTCATAGCTTCTACTTCATTGTTGATAGTCTCATTTTGTTCTTACATCATTTCCCTGATTTTATTTAGTTGTTTATCTGTGCTCTCTTTTTAATTCACTGAACATCTTTATGATGGTATTTTTGAATTCTTATTTGATGATACATATGTCTCTGTTTCTTTGGGTTCAGTTTCTAGATATCTGTGTGATTCCTTTAAATGTGTCATGGCCCCCTATTACTTTGTATGCTTTGTTATATTTTTTCATTGGAATTTCAGCATTTGGAGAATCAGCTAACTCTCTCAGAAACTTTACAGTCTGATTTTGTACAGGAAGGACTTTCTCCATATTCCCTAGCTAGAGATTCTAGAGATATCTCAAGCCTTTTCTGGGTATGCAATGTCTCAAGGCATGTTCATATAATTTCCTATTTGAAGAAACCTGCTAATTTCTACTTAGGAGCTCTACCTGGTGTCTGTATACCACATTGAACCTCTCAGGTGCTGTAGTAAATTGCGATATTAGCAACCAGCTAGCATCTGTCTGTGGTACTGAACATTCTGCTACAAGGTTAATTATCCTTTTTTTCTTACAGACCCCCCAAGTTGGTGCCCCATTTCTGTTAGTACTTAGATACAGACAACACAAAAAACAGTACCTTGAGCAACCCCCCTAAAAGTCAGACTGTTGGAAGTATGAAGTACTTAGTACAAAATACAACGTGCTTCCATTCCTTTCCTTCCTCAGTGATAAGCCTGGAGTTAGAGACTTTCTCACAAATGTTCTGTGCTGTGCTCTGAGGGCAGAGGCTCTGAGAGAAACAGTGGAGAAAGACACAAATTTCCTGACAGGCTTTGATATGGTTGACTTCATGGTCTTGTGGTGCAGGAAGTTCTTAATTGTTTCTGGATTTATCATAGAGCTTTTGGCTCATTTGTTGTTACATTCATGTCTTTGTTGGGGAAGGAGGGTTTAGGGCTTCCTATTCTACCATCTTGCTGACATTGTTCCTTCCAGAAATTCTTAAATTTAATGTAGTTGAATATAAACAACTTTTTTTTTACTTTTCTTTGTTTTTTTTTTTTTTTTTGAGACAAAGTCTCACTCTGTTGCCAGGGCTAGAGTGAGTGCCGTGGCATCAGCCTAGCTCACAGCAACCTCAAACTCCTGGGCTCAAGCAATCCTTCTGCCTCAGCCTCCCAAGTAGCCAGGACTACAGGCATGCACCACCATGCCCGGCTAATTTTTTCTGTATGTTTTTAGTTGGCCAATTAATTTCTTTCTATTTATAGTAGAGACCAGGTCTCCCTCTTGCTCAGGCTGATCTTGAACTCCTGACCTTGAGCGATCCTCTCGCCTCGGCCTCCAAGAGTGCTAGGATTAGAGGCGTGAGCCACCGCACCCGGCCAATATACAGAACTTTTATCACATAAAATATTCTGCTATATTGACTTCAAATAGTTTTATAATTTTTCATTATATATTTAAGTGTTTAACATTCATTGAATTTATGTATATAGTATGAGGTAGGATTATCATTTTATATTTTGCCATTTTGATAATAAAGTTTCTCAGCACAACTTACTGGGCACTCCATCTTGGGTGCTGTTCAGCAGTGCCTCAGCTGTCATACACCTATGGGTCAGTTTCCAGTATCTCTATTCTGTTTCACTGGCCCTTTTGTTCATCTATAAGACAACTCTACAATCTTGAATACTATTACTTCAAAATAACATTTGATGTTTGATAGAGAAAGTTCATTTGCTTAGCTCTTCTTCAGGGATATTTTAAATTGTCTTGGCCTTTTGCTCATCCTAACAAATTTTAGAATCAGCTTATCAAGTTCCAAGGAAAATTACATGGGAATTTTGATTGTATTCCACTAAATTTCAATTTAGGGGAACTAATGTTTTATGTTACTATGTTTCCATTTATTTATGCCTCCTTTAAAATTTTTCAACATAATATTGTATTTTCTTCATAAGGTTTGCACGTAACATTTGTTAGATTTACTTAGACAATGTATGTATTGGTTTTATTATTACCATAAATGGTATCTATATTAGTTTTCTATGGCTGCTGTAACTAGTTACCATCAAGTAAACTGAGTAGCTTAAAGCAATGAAAATTTATTTTCTCATAGTTCTGAAGGGTGAAAGTCAAAATTCAAGCTGTTAGCAGGCCGTGATGCCTCTACAACTCTAAGGACAATCCTTCCTTGCTTCTTTCCATGCAATGGTGGCTGTAGATCCTTTGCATTTCTTGACTGGCACCTTTATCATTACAAGACTGGAGCTGCATTGGTCATCACGTGATGGTCTCCCTCTGTGTTGTTTCTCCCCTTTTTATAAGGACTCCAGTCATATAAGATAAAAGATCACCCTAAAATTTCATCTTAACTTGATTATATCTGTAAAGACCCTGTTTCCAAATAAGGTCATATTTATAGGTAACCGGGATTAAGACTTCAATATATCATTCTGGAGAACACGGTTCAACCCATAACTGCATTATGGTTTTTTAATCAGATTTTTCCTAAAAGTTTTTTTGCTGCTATACAGAAATGCAAGTGACTTCTGTATATTGATGTCAAATTCAGCAAACTTGTTAAATTCTCTCATAAATTATAATGATTTATTAATATATTCTTTAGGGCTTTCTGCATTAAAAAAAGTTATCAGTTACAAAATGATAAAAACTATTTCCCCTTTTCCAATTTTTATAATTTTGTTTTTCCTTGACTTACCACTGTACTGTCTGGAATTCTGTGAAAAATAATAATAATGAGTCTTTATATTGTTCCTGGTCATAATGAAAATGTTTCCAACATTTCATCATTTGCTGGTTTTATTTGTTTATATATTATTTATCAGTAATTATTTAAGGAAGGGATTTTTTTAATTCCTAGTTTTTCAAAAAGATTATTTTGGGAAATCATCAATAGCTGTTATATTTTATGAAGTATTTTTTTCTTTATCTCTTGAAATAAACATACAGGTTTCTCCTTTAACCAGTTAATATGAGAAATTAAAATAATCATTTTTGATAATTCCTACTTTTCTAGATAAATTATGGTTGACTTATCCATCTCTTAATATTCTGTGTATTTCTTTTTCTTTTTTTTTATATGTACTCCTAAGTGAATTAGCTTTAATTTTCTTCCTGGATTGGGAGTCAACATAATGCAAGCTCCATAAAATGAGTTGGAAGTGTTTCTTGTCGCTTCTTTCTCCGCAGGATTTTTGTAAGATTGACATCATTCTTTCCTAAATGTTTTACAGAATTTGTCAGTAAATCCATTTGGAGCTAGAATTTTGTGGGAGAGAAGAGTTCAACTTATGGATTCAATTTTTAAATAGTTTTAAAAAGATTTTCTATGACTTTTGTGTTACTTCTGGCAAGTTGTATTTCTACCAGTTTATTGCATAAAATTTTAAAATTTATTATAATATCCTCCGACACTCTTTTGTGGTATCTGATCTGTAGGGTATTCTATTTTCATTCTTGATATTGGCTAAGTGCACCTTCAATCTTTTTTTCTTTGTTTAATCTTGCCATGGATTTATACATTTTATTAGCCTTTTCAAAGGACCAACTTTGGGCTTTGTTAATCCTCTCCTTGTAATTTTTCCCATATTAATCTCACTCTCATCTTTAATATTTGCTTCTTTCTTTTTTTACAGTCTATTTGTCTTAGCATTTAATTTTCAGCCTTCTCTTTTTATAGTGAAGGTTATTAATCTCCTCTAAGCAGAGCTTCTCATGTTTCATAAGCTTTGATTTATCTTTTTATTTTCATTTAGTGCAAGATAGTTTCTGATTTCCCTTTGACCCATTAGTTTTTTAAAAGTTTACTTTAAAATTCCAAACATATAGATTGTCTTTCTTTCTATATTTCTTTTAATCATTTATTTCTAACTTATGATAAAAGCCATGATAAAAACTTTTGAAATGTCTTGAGAATTCAAGCAGATGGAAAATTTTCAGCATTAATTAATACGCATTTATAAAAATACATTTCTCAATTATTTTGTGCAATGTTTGATCAAGGCCATTCTTCTACTCAAAACCTCAAAAATTGCTCTTTTTGTCATATTTTTTCTTTTTCTTTTTTTTTTAGTCTGCTTGCAGAATAAGTTACTGAAGTATATTTGTTTAAAAATTAGTATGTGAATTTTTAAATTATTTCTTGTACTTCAGCCAGTTAATACATTTTATGTCCTTACATGTGCTTTTAGATATACCAATGTCAGAATTGCTGTACTATCTCCCTGCTAAATTGAATATATATCATTATGGAATTATTCTCTTTAATGTTGTTATTATTTTTTAAATCTATCTTATCTAGCTACACCAATTTTCTTCTGATTAGTATTTTCTTAGTATGCTCTCCTATCTTTTAACTCTTTACATCATTCTTTTTGTTTTGTCTTGAAAACAACATATATCTTGTCTTGTTTTTATTTTTTATTCACCCTAAAATGTATTTGTGTTTTAACTGAAGGTTTAGCTTAGCTACTTTACTTTCACTGAGACATTTGTGTCTATCTCTACCATCTTATTAATGGCTTCTGACCAACCACCCTTGTTCTGAAGTTTGCTTTGCCACTTATTTTCTTTTTGTAGGTTGTTATAACATTCTTTCTATTTACCATTATTCTCATTATTTTGTATTTTCTCTGCTTGTTTGGAAGTTACACAAAACAGTATAAAATCATGGATACTTACAAGCAAAAATGTGCATAACAAACAAGAATAGTTGCTGTGATGTTGGCAGACAGGAGAATGGAAGTGAGGAATGAGAACAAAGGGGAAGCATACAGACACACACACACAAGCAAACAAAGAAATAAACAAATTACTCAATAGAGGGGCCTTGAGCTGACCAATGTGGCAACTTAATACCGAGCTGAGAAATATTATTTACTCAAACCTTTACGTCTGAGGGCCAGAATGTATATATGTATGGGTACATATGTGTGTCCATTCACGTTGTACATTTCTTAACCAAAGCCTTTAATTTCAATGTACCCAAGTTCATTATTGTTTTTTACTTATTTTCAAGCTTTCTCTAAAAAACACTTCTTAATTTTTCATTCAGATTTATGTTCTTCTGAAATTTCTTTTATTAAGCACACTGCACGCCCACCCATCCACACACATGCATATACACATATATTTTTCATTATTAGATCTTTAATCTACTTGGTGTACAAATTTGCATGTGGTGCTAAGTGAGACCTCATTCTGGCTTTCTGCTGCCAGTAACAGTCAGGATTTCTGGGTCAGCCTCTTTATTAGGCTCTACCTTGCTTTTATCTCTCTCCTCGATGCCTTTGCAGGTATGGACTCCAGTTAAAACTCTTCTGCAGCAGCTTAGAATGCACAGAAAGATGTTTCCTTCAGCCTGAATTATTTTTATTGTAGCCATAATTGGAATGTAAATAACGCAGAAAATAATCATACACCAGCCTTGAGCAGCCCCTCAGTCAGAGTATGAGACTTTGGCATAATTAAGTCTGCAATATTTCACTGGTGGCCAGATAAAAATTTCAATTGAAAGAATAGGCATAATGACGTATAGATGTAATGACAAACCAGCAGTCCTCCACCGTAGCCAGAATATCTACCTCTGCTCCAATCACTACTTTTATATCTTCAATGAATCTGTTCCCTCTATAAATCCAGACGATTCCTATTAGTTCCAATACAGCTGCAATCAAAATGCCCCATTCAGTGCAGAAGTGGCCAATCAGATGAACCAGTAAATTCCAGCCTGAATCAAATTACACAGGCAATTTCCTCTCTCTCTTTCCCTCTCTCTCCTCACTTCCTCCCTCCTCTGGCAGAGAGACTTCAGACATCCCATCACTTTGTCTGTCAAGACTATGCTGTCCCTCTTCACAGAGCTAACACTCTCATCTGTGGTCTAAGCTTCGAATGCCACTTTGTTTAGGAAGCTACTCCATGTAGTCTGTGGTCCTCACAAGTACTGATGAAGCCCTGTTGTGTTTTCCCTGTCAGAGCACTCATCAAACATACGTAACTATTGCAGGAGATGGGGAACTGTGAACTAAAATAAAAGCTTAACTCGCCCCCCACCGGCTGACTGAATGGACCCCCTGCTGGCCAAGGGGATCTCCTAAAACTAAATTGCAGGCCAAGAGGAGGGAGGTCAGACATGCCTCGTCGTGCCTCCCTCCCTTCTTGGGGACATCCTTTGTAACTCATTAACAGGCCTCAGGGTATGCAGGACAAACCTGCAGGTCCTCAATTTACACAAAAAATATATGTCCTGTAATTTGTTTCTGATTAACAGATCCTTATGTTAAAACATTCCAACTATTTGTGTTATCAGTAAGGCTTCTAATTAGCAGTAAAGTTTTGGGGGAGTCAAAAGTTATACATGGATTTTCTTGACTTCAAGGAGGGTCAGCAGCCCTAACCCCGGCATTGTTTGAGGATCAACTATAGTCTACTCTTAGGCACACACAAACACAGTGTACTTGACAATTAATAAACGACTGCTTGAGCCACCTACCCTCAGGAAGCGAGATAAACCTCCCTAGGAACACTGATAATGGCTCCCTTAGTAACTGAAGCACACTTTTCCCTTGGATGTGGAAACACCTGTGCAACCCCTCATTCGCCTGCTCTTGTTCAGACGTTCCCTTCTCTGCTTCTTTTCTTAGCCCTGTGGGTTGGTGTGTCTCAGGCTTCCACCCTATACCCTCTTGCTAGACAGTTACTGTCACCTTTAGGATTTCATGCTTCACCTCCTTCAACGTGAATTCCAAGACCTTCCATTTCCCGCTAACCAAATGCTACTCAATGTGTCTGACAATTCATCCCAGAGAGACCTCAAATCCAGGCGTCCAATACCAAATTCATTGCATTACCCTTTAAACACTGGTCCTTCTTTATATTCTGTGCTTTTATTAATGTCACCCATTGTGCAAACATAAACTATAAAACTATTCTTGACTTCCCCTTCCAAGATCAGACAATAAATAACCAACAAAAATTCAGTTTATCTCCTAAATCATTTTTGAATCTTTTTCCTTTTCTCCAACTCCACCATTACTTTCTTAGTTCAAGCCCTCAACATTACTTCTCATTACTCACAGCCACTATTCATTGAGAATTTACTATGCACTGGGCTGGTACTAAGCACTTCATATAGGTTCTCTCAAGTAATCATTAGATTTGTTCCAGACATTATGTTTGTGGGAGGAGAAAAAATTCTTAGTTTGCATGTCTGTCCACTGTCTTTCTTGCTCCTCTGCGAGCAGGAGGAGATGCTAACGTGATTTAGACAGTGGTACCCAAGCAGCAGCGGCATTGCTCTTTAACAATCATATGTAAATATCCGAGGCCATTTAGAAATGACTAGGGGAAGGGCGCTACTGGGATTTTGTGGGAAGAGACCAGGAATATTAAAACTCTTACAATACACAAAATAGGCTCACACAATGAAGAATTGCCTCAAACACGACGATAATTGCATCTCTATTGGTAAACCACTAAAGTAGGACATTGACCGAACTGTGTTTCCAAGCCAGCTCACTCATCATATGCTTAAAAGAAATGTCCTGTCCTCACGGGTGTGCATTGCTCTCCTTGTACACAAACCCACACATCCTGGTCATTTCTTTGGGTCCATTTATGAATCCATTAATTCAATCATACATTCAGTGGCTAGTTATTGAGCAATTCCTACATGCCACATACTCTGCTAGTGCTGGGTCAGGGCCAATACTGACATAGCTTCTCCCATGTGGAGCTTAGAGTACAGTTGGAGAGAGAGGAAACAACTGATAACCACACAAATAAATAAAATTGCAACTAACATGAAAGCAATGGAGGGAAGGGCCATGAGACTAGGAAAGCATAAGTTAAAGGGATTGGAACTCTGTACCTGCACTGGGGGTCAGAGAAGGTTTTCTTGCGAAAGGGGTGGTCTAGCTGAGATATGAAGTCGAGGAGGGAGTGGGCTTGGTAAACATGGGCTTCAAGTGGGGTAAAGGGAGAGGGGAGTGATTTTCAAAAAGAATAAACAACGAATACAATTATCCTGTGGCAGGAAAGAGGACATTGCATCCAGGGACCTGGCTGGAGGCCACAGTAGCTGGCACAAAGACTCAAGCCAGGTATGCAAAACAGGTGAGGCTAGAGAGACAGGTAGGGCCCAAACCATTCATGAGCTCACAGGTTATGCTGAGAGCATAAAGCCACACCCAAGAGCCATGAGAAGTCAATTAACCCTTTCAGAAGGTCTCCTGTGGTCATATCTGCATTCTAAGACAGGTCACCCACGGAAAATGGATCGGAGTAAAGCATGAGTGGGTACAGTAGATCATACAGGCTGCGATTGCATCGACCCTGTGAGCAGGTGAGTGCTTTGGTCTCCCAGAGGTGGTGGCAGAAAAGATGGAAGAAATAGAATAATCTGAGAGTGGCTTAGAAAGGATAAGTAAAAGGCCTCTTCTGGGCCTGAGATGAAACCTTGCGCCTCAACTCTGCTTTCCAGAATTCCTCGTGAGGGCATCAGGCTCCCACCCAGACATTAAAGGATGGTAACTATTTTCATATTTGTTTAACCTGTCCAACATCCTTAATAATACCATGTTCATTTTTCTTGTCTAAGGGACTTGCATAGATGCAAATTTCAGTAAGAAATGAAGCCAAGTTTAAACCTAGGTCTGTGTTAATCAAAAGCCAAGACTCTCCTGAAATAGTTCCTTACACTGTGTCTTTTTGCAAAGATCTTTTAACTGGGATTCTTGCCTCAAGTTCTACCATCGGATTCAGTGATTCTTAAATAGTGAACCTCAGACCAGCAGCATCAGAATCACCTGGGAATTTGCTAGAAGTGAAAATATTCAAACCCCATCCCAGTCCTACTGAATCAGAAATGCCAGCGTTTGACTCGGCAATTGGTGTTTTAACAAGTCCTCCAGGTGAATCTGATGTGTGCTGAAGTTTGAGAAGCAGTGACTTGACTCATTTTCCATATTCCTTCTGTAAGAAACACTTTGAAGTTCCTCAGCCAAGAGTCATGCATAGTCAATGAACTCTGAAAAAACAGATCCCTCCCTGCATTTTATGCAACCCTCTCAAGGACAGGAACAGTCAGGAAGGTTGGTAACTTAACAATTCTCTTTTCACTGTCTCGTTCCTAGCTCACGGGACAGTTCCTAGAATGCAGAGGGTACTCGATATTTGCTGGTTGAATAACTATGATATATGTCTTTTCTGAATGCCATTTTTCTTCACCTCTCATTCTCAGTCTTCCGGTTTATTTTCAGCTAAGCCTGTTTACTTGCAATTCTCATATGCGTACACCACTGGCACCCAAAGGAGAGTAAAGACCTTAGTTCCCATTGCTCACTACTCACCCTTCTCCCCACGCTCCCCCCTTAGGGGGACAGAGTCACTGCAGTAAAAGTGAGCTATTCCCTGTGCATTTTAAAAAACCTCATCATTTCCCCCAGCAAAATGTCAAGAGCTATTTGGCTGGGAACCCATAACTAGGTAGGTAATAAAATAAGCATGGATTTGAAAATCATGTCTTAGGACTAAAGGACTCAGAGGAATTTTAAATAAATGATTTATCTAATTGAGTGATTGTATTAATTGCTATATGTAGAATTTAGCTTATCTGTTAATGCGCCCTGGTGAATTCGGTGATATGGCTCCTTCCCAAGGTGCTTGTAGCCATCAGAATGTCATTCAGACAGGACAGAATGTCCACCCCAAGGCTAAGTGAGAAACATTATCTCAGCAAAGCTGCGTTCTGGCCTGGAAACATATGGGCAGAGAAGATATTAACAATGGGAGCTGGAGGGGCAATAAACATATGACATTATCACTAAGAAAATCCACTTAGATATTTAAATTACATACTCTAGTGTCTAGCTGTTCAAATGGACCTATTGATCTTTCAGTTTCAATAAAATTGTCCTCATTTTGATTTTACTGTTTAACCTTGCAGAATTTTAGGAAACATCTCCCTTCCAGAACTTTCCCTCTCTCTTTCTCCCTTTACATTACATTTTAATCCTTTATTCCTTTCTCACTCTCTTCCTTTCTCTCTTTTTTCCTTCCCTCTTCCCTTCTCATAATTCTAAAACTTACAATATTATTTAAGGAATATTGAGTACTATACTATATGAGCACAAAGAGAAAAATCCATAAGCTCTTTTCTTCTAGGGATTTATTATCTTGCCTAGGAGATCAGGCCCTCTCTCAATGACTGCAGCTGTTGTTAGGTGGCAGGATTTCACGTGGTTAAAGGCACAGATGCTGAAGTTACACTGCCTGGGTTCAAATTCACCACAATCTAGCTGTGTCATTTTGGCCAATTCTTCAATTTCCTCATGTATAAGATGAGGGCAATAATGTTATTTTATAATACATGTGCATTATATGGTATGATTTTTAGGAAGAATAAATGAGTTAATATATATAAAAGTTCTAAGAAGAATTTAGGATACATAGTAAGCTCTATGTAAATGTTAGTTGTTTAAGTTCAGTAATAAAAAGAAATTATTTGAGGCAGATATCACTACTAGAATTGAGACGTACTAGAAAGACCATTCCCCATGTGACAGTATTTGAGATAGGAACTCAGGAATTTACATACCAATACACTCATTTATTACATATATTGAGTTCTCTTAATACGACCTGTGTTAAGCACATGAGATAAAGAGATAACTGTGTGTGTGTGTGTGTGTTTGTGTGTGTTGTTATATATCTTGGGTTCAGCTGGGCAGATTTCAGTGGGGCCTTTCATGTATTTCCAATCACTGGAGCTGGAATCATCTGAAAGCTTCTTCACTCACCTGTGTGGTACCTGAGTCAGAATGGCTGGGATATCTGAGAGCTGGGCAAGCATCTCTCTCCCCACAAAACCTCTCTATACAGCTGGTTTGAGCTTCCTCCTACCCTGAAGTTCCCCAGGAGGTGGCACTACTTATATGGTGACTGTCTTCCCCCAGAGCAAGCTTTGCAAGGAAAATAGCCAGAAGCTACCAGTCCTCTTAAGGCTCCATCCAGAACTTGTCAGTATCCCTTCCACTGAAGTCACTTGAAACAATTCCAAGTCACCCCAGCTTCAGGGAACGGGAAGAATAAAGTCTACCTCGATAGGGATGTGTGCTGTCAGTGAGGGACAGACTTGATCATGGCCACCCTTGAGGTGAGCCCTCAGAGTAATGACTTGTTGTCCTCATTCAATAGTAAAAAAGGTTGAGGTCAAAGGGAAACTTGCCCAAAATCAAGCCACCAAGTGGCAGAATTGAAATACGAATCTAAGATTTCTGACCCCAAAACTTCATGTGTAACCACTGTGACATTCCTTTCTCAGGATGTGATGCAGCAGTGCGGAAAGCCCTGGGTTGAGATCTGATCCCAGCACTGCTTTTACCTTGCCACATGATGTTGGTGAGCCCTCTCTCACCTCTGGGCCTCAGTCTCCTCTTCTGTATTGTGATGGGTTGGATTCAGTGATCTTGCAGGCAGCCTCAGCTCTAGAATCTGGAGGTCTAACTGTCTGTGCTTCACTTGCTTAACTTATTGAATTGACCAGCTGGCTCCTTCCTCACTTAGGAGTGTCTGCATGCCAGCTTCATTCCCACTGAGTTATGATCCTCCCAGACCCCCTTCAAGGAGGACTTGCCACTGAGACTGCTGGGCATGCCCCCGGGCACTCTGGGTTGGCCCAGCTGCAGACAGTGGCTTAGACTGAGGCTATGCACTTCTCAGGGGGCCCAAATCCAACAACCAGCCAAGTCTTGGGTGTATAGACCTTGGCCATTTCAGCCCAACACGGGGATAACTCCGATCGCCAGTTTAACTTCAGAACTCTCCATGGAGTTGCCTGGGGCTGTCATTAGGTCCCACACCTCAGCTTTGGCCTCCATGAAATCCTGCTTCCTTTTCCTCCCCAACGGCTCTCCCTGATAAATTTCCTGCAACTAAGCTCCATCTCGGAATCTGCTTCCCAGAAAACCCGACCAAGGGCAACCGCTCACACGGATCCTGTGGAGCTGCCATTCTAAGGACCACTGACCAGGAAGATGAAGAAGTATGTATTTTACAGTGTCCCTGATTTTACACACGAAGAACTGGGGGCTTGGAACAATAAAGGGCTTTCCCCTATAATAGAGCAAGAAGTGATAGATCTAGGGGTTCAGACTGTGGTGCCTGACTGCAAGCCCTGCCCTCATCCCAGGATTCACAGAGGAAATCTGAGATTTTCCACAATAGTTTTGTTTTAATATAATTTGGATTTCTGCAAAAGCTAAATAAAATTTTATGCTTACATATTTAGCATTTAGATTTAAATGCCTTTTCAAATCAGAGAAAGGTTTTTTATACCCCAGGTGTCTGATAGTTTTCCTTAGAAAATGTAATAAATATCACTCACATGTATAATGCACCATTTATATTTTTCAACCAATTCTATGTTTATTTCTACTTTTCTTGTCCTATTTGTGATTTCCTATACAGATAAAGAATCAATACATACGTTAATCAACCATTACTATCTGGTGTTTCTTACTGAAGGAGAATGGTTTAGATTAGCGCTTCTCAAACATGACAACACTTTTTAATCTCCTAGGCAGCTTTACAAAAACACAAATTCCAGAACTCTCTCCTCCCACTCAAATTCAGTCAGAATCTCTGGGGAAGAGCCACAGGCATTTTATATTTTGAAAGCTCCCCAGAAGATTGGATTGGAAATCTTGGCTTTAGTTGTAGCTGCCTGATGTATTAATATATTAGATTAGCTTCTTTTAAAGCTGCCTAGCAGTTTATATTAAGACCATAGAATTTATCTATTCACTCATTCATTCCCTCTAGAATTTGAAACAAACATTTCACGAGTACTTACCATGTGCCAAACACTTAGCTAAGCCTTGTGAATTCAGCAGTGAAAATGCAGCAGTTTGCAGTGGGGAGTGGCCAGGGTAAAGGGGCATAAAAAAGCAATCTGTCTTCAGAAAACGCTGTTTGTGCAATGACATTAAGAAGTCCCAAGAATGGTAAGTTTTCTACCCTATAATACTGGGTTAGAAAGAGTGCTCTTGAGCAGATTATACTTGAAATTACCTAGAAGAAAGCACAGGGTTTAGTCACAAAGACTAAGTAGGTGGGTGTTTCAGGCAGATGGGGCAGATTAAGGGGACAGAATATCATGTTTCTTTGAGGTACTAAGGGCAGGACCACTTCAAGTACTTGAGATACCTCAAGTTCCAAGATCACATCATGCAAATTAAATGTAAAGTATTAGTCTATCACTCAGGGCAACTTATATCCACAAGTGTCACAAAATCCTAGAAATAAGATAACTGCTGCTCTGTGTGAACTGAAATGTTTGTTAAAATGTTTGTAAAAAATCAAATGCTAGGCAGTGGCATCAATTTTGAGTGATGTCTATGACATCTCAAGCATGGTGTCGGGGGTTTTATGTATGTTATCTCCCTCAGTAATAGGAAAGCTGGCTCAGCCCTATTCTGCAGGGGAGATACATGGGGCTCAAAGAGCAGAGAGTGCTTAAACAAGGTCATATCTCTTAGGAGTGGTAAAATAAGGGTTCGAGATCATAACGATCCAAAAAAATAAAAAGTAGAAGTGCCTGTTGCATTTTTCTACCCTCAGTCTTATTTTCACAATGATAAGCTTAGAATTCTAAAAAATGCTTAACCAAAATAAGTATAAAATAAAAAGATTATACTCAATGATGTCTTGCAATGAGGAAATAAATGTCATATATTTATTATGCTGATTGTCATAAATAATGCAAATAAAACACACTGTACTATTTGACATATATCTTAGTTTATACACAATAGATGGTAGTGATTTTTGTTTTTAATATTACTTCTAGTTGTTATTATTAGTTACTTCTAGTTTGTTATTATTAGTGCTACAAACAACTTGTGATCATAGTATATAGAAATTTTTAGGTTACATAATGCTTTCAGAATTGTCATCTTGCATTATATTTACACCAGCTTTATAAAATAGACTATTCTAAAACTAAGAAAACAAAAAATGTCTTCTGCTTAACTAACTTTCAAAAACCATAGAATTAGTGAGTAATAAAGATAAAATTCAAAACACCATCATGACTCTCTCCTTGCAGCTATAATTCAGCAATTTTGTCGGGCCTAATCTCCCACCAGGAACAAACAGGGAAACTGTGTAACACACACACACATACACACACCCACACCCACACCCACACACACACACACACACACACACACACCAGTTTCATGACTTCAGGGGGTTATCAAAAAATATAGGATTTAAGGACATGTTGAGGTGAGCCTATGGCCTTTTCTCTCACAGTCCCTCCCAAACTGTAGGGGACTAGGCTCTAAAAAGTCAAACAAAAGCTGCTCCAAAGAACCTCAAAACACTGAACAAAATTTTTGACAAGCGCATGGGATTGGAGAGAGAAAACTTGGAATTCAGAGTTCCCAAGGAAACGAAAGTACCAGAGAGGAGCAAGTGAGCTCAGTCCATGCTCCATGTTTCCCTTAGGAGCGTTGGCCACAGTTTCTTAAGCACAGCACCACGAGAGGCTCAATAACAAGGAGAAAGAAGAGTCCAAGAAGAGGAGAGACTAAGCAGACCTTTAGGGAGCCTCACAGTACTATCTGTGCAAAGAAACATGGGTCCGAACAAGAAAGAAAGACCTTATAGAAACACCCAAGCTCACAGTTTGGAGTTTAGAAGTTCACACTGAGAGTGGGTGCAAAGCAGAAATAGAATATAATTAAAAAATAGAAATCCAATCTTTATATAGCTGGATCCCAGATAGCAATTTTGTGATCTGCCCCTTGTCTAACTGCCTAGCAAAAATTAAATTAAATCAAATAATCTATGAAGGTATATAACATTATCCAGCATCTCTATAACTTTTCTATATATGATGTCTAGGGCTCAATTATAAATTATTATTCCAACCCTAAAATAGTGGCAACAGGAAAAAAAAAGGAGAAGAAGAAGAAACAGAACATAGAAATAAACTCATAGATTCAAATATTGAAGTTACCAGAAATCGACTCTAAAATTGCTATGACTAATATGTTGAAAAACATAGATGACAAGATATAAAATCTCACCAGAAAAGAGAATCAATATAAAAGAAGCAAATAGCAATTACAGAACTCATGGGTTCTGCTTCAGACTAAATTGGAGTAAAAGGAATCAGATTTGACCTCCCAGTGGAAACAAATTTTAAAATGGACAAATGTATGAGAAAAGATGATTTTTTAAGACATTGGAGATCAAGAAATGAAGAACAGTGATCCCTAAGAGTTAGGAATGAAAACAAGAGAAGCCCTACGATTGCCCATATTACTGCCTTGAGAGAGATTCCAGGCTGCAGCTCAGGAGAGGGACACTGAGGAGCAGGCTGGGAGTCCCTCAAGTTGAACAGACAGGGCTGGGAGTCTGGGGAGACCAAGGAGAAGAGTTTCTAGGACAGAGTCTCGGAAGAGACAGAGCTACACACAGAGAATTATGAGTAAGACTCTAGATATCTGCAGTTGACTCCCACCTCGAGTATTCAACAGAGTACTAATCTACGCATACACATGAGAAAATGACCCAAGGGATAACTGGAAAAGATTGGAAAGAAGATCATTTGGAACTTACACAAGGGCTGTGAATAGTGCCTGCACCCGCTCAACAGACTGAAAAGTCTAATGAGTCACGGGGCATTGGATCCAGGGAAGACTCCGAACCTGTCATCTACCACTCCTTGAGCTGTGCCCACTTCCATCACTTGCACAAGTCTGGTGACATAGAACACTCACACCAACCTTATAAGAAGCAGGTTTATTACTTAAACATAAGCAGCAAGGGACAACAGAAGCCTAGGGTTCATGAAAAGACAGCCTCCCAGGTCTCAGGAAAGTCCCCCAGGGTAGATGGAGTCTTCTCTGTGCATGCCCCTGGGAAGCTGTCACTCCTGGATGTTATACCCTGGGGCAATATGGCTGCTGGGCTGAGCATTGCAGGACATTCTGTTTTAGGAGGGACAGAAACAGAGCCTCAGCCGTTCTGGCCAGTTCCTCTTTACCTCAGGATGTTGCATTTCCAATACATTTTTTTCACGGTTATTCTTGAGAACTATAAGAGAGAGGGGGAAAAGACAGGGTTGACGCAAGACACCTAGAGAACTGTTCCGCCTTGGATAGAACACTCAGAAGGATCTTGGCAGAGCTGTGGGGAAGAGTTTACCCTAGACTAAAGGCTGCAAACAACCTATGTGTTTATCAAGACGTGAAGGGATAAACAAACTGTGGCACATCCATATAATAAAACACTGCTCAGCACTAAAAAGCAATGAACTATTGGTTGTGCAATAACAAAACAATTATGCAGAGTAAAAGAAGACAGCCAAACAAATAGTACATATAATAACAAAAAGGTAAACAACCCAATTAAAAGATAGGCAAAGGATCTGAGTAGACATTTCTCCAAATAAGATACACAAATGGCTACCGAGTACGTGAAGATGTTCAGCATCACTCATCATTAGGGAAATACAAATATGAGCCACAGTGAGATACCACTTCACAGCCTTGGAATGGCTCTTACAAAGTGAAAAAAATAATAATAATAACAAGTGTTGCACAGGATATGAGGAAATTGAAGCCCTTATACCTTGCTGGTGAGAATGTAGAATGATTCAGCCATTGTAGTAAACAGTGTTGTGGTTCCTCAAAAAAAATAATAATAATAATAATTAAAAATGGAATTGCCACATGATCCATTAAGTCAGTTTCTGGGAAAAAAAGAAGAAATCATGGACTTGGACAGGTATTTGTCCACCAATGTTCATAGAACATTAGCCAAAAAGTGAAAATAGCTGAAATCTCCATTGCTACAAGAATGGATAGACAAAAATGTGATATATACATACAATGAAGTATTATTAAGTCTTAAAATAGGAACGTAATTCTGATACATGCTGCAATATGGTTAAATCTTGAAGACATTGTACTAAGTGAAATAAGCCAGACACAAAAAGACAAATATATGAAGTATCTTATA
>CAUYRT010038852.1:0-22175 GCA_963574885.1 Lepilemur ruficaudatus
ACACCTCGGTAAATTCACTTCGAATCATTTAATTGTACACTTAAAATGGAGTGTTGGTTGTACGTAGATACAGTTGGAGCACTATGTATGTACTCTATGGACTACTTTGACAGAGTAGATTTTTGAATGTAACAAGATAAGCCAACTTGAGTGGTAATATATTTTGGGAAATCAGTTCACTACAAATTGTGACTGTAAACATTGTACTGTAAATGCTTTGTAGTTTTCCCCCAATAATAAAAAAAAAGAAAAAAAAAACTTATATTACTTACATCTATTTGTATGCTTTTCTCCTATTTTTCTGTTTTATGCCAACTTAATTATCAGGCCCAGCCAGAGACCCTTAGAGAGTAGAAGTAAAGTTTTGATTCCCGTACATCACTATGTATTTGTTGTAGTGAAAACTGCAAGGCAAAAGGGGTATATTAAAACGTTTTGCCTATACCCTAATGTCAGTGTGTGGATGTATTTTAATCTGCTTATAGAACTCTCTACCTTTCGCTTATAACTCTCTCAAGAAATGTATGGCTATTTTTGTTCCTCTTTCTTGAAGCACAACTTTAATTGTAACGGTTGTCTCTCATGAATATACTTTTTATTCCTAAAAAGACCTCTGTGTAAGTTAATTTTTTTTTTAAATTTAACTCAATATTGTATACACACACAAGTTTGCAGTAAGAGAGCTGAACCATGCTACGCATGGTATGATTCTCTCAACCTCCTATTTGTTGTACTTCAAATCTAACTACATGGGGAGCTAAAAATAGAAAAGTTTATTGTATCCAGGTACAGTGGGAATTAGAGAATTCATACAATCAGGGAATGCCTTCTTAAAGACAAATAATTGAAAATTACTAATTCAAAGTTATATACAAAGCCTTGGAAAGGGACCATACAAGCAAGACCTCTGAAGCAAAATCCTCAGTAGATTCAGAAAAAAATCTACTTATGATAGCATCTTATATTCCACTCAGTAACTGACAGAGTATTATCATTTGCCATACGTATCCTTGTGTCAGCTCACTGTAGCTGTTGTCTTTATAATGTATTACAATAACACTAACAACCAGAGATTACTCCTCACGTTCCTGCTTCACCTGTCCGAATTGAATATCTGCATCCAGGCCTGCACAGGGAGGGAGCACACATGTGCTTACAGTTATATTGATTAGCCATCCAATATTTGGAAGTTTTTGACAGAACTTGTGTGCATTGAGAAATCTGGGACATTTGTACTACTCTAAGATATATCTGAACTGTGATCCAAAGAATATTTTATAAACATTGTTAGGTAGACAGTGAGGGATTCGGGTCTCCTAGGGACGAAAGTGGGTGCTGTTGCCCCCATCTTGGTCCTGCCCAACCCTAATTCTACATTCCTGGGGAAGGAGGGAATACTCTACGAATCTGCCAATGAGAGCTTGGCGGGCCAGCTGCAAAAGAAGGCAGAGGACTCTAGCCCACAAGCCAAGCCACATGGGCACCGTAAAGTCTGGAAAGTGACCCAGAACCCACATGCGTAGTTAAGGCTAAGGTCATGTGACTCCCAACTGTCTAATCAAAGTGGTTCTATGGTGACCTCTGAACTACAAGGTAAGTCCCTATCCAGACACTATGAAATACGACACAGAGTGTAGCCAAGCTCTCTCTCTCTGCCCTTCCTTTTGCCTGCCCTGCTGCAACAATGGGTCCAGTTGTCATCCATGGCATATATACCGTGCTCTGTAAAGCTATATCTTGCTCTTACCCTATAATCCTATCTTTCTCTCCTCAATAAACCTCATTTTCATGCTTGCCTAACTTTGGTGTGTCTGGTCATTTTTCTGCCATGAGCACGTCAAAACCCCACAGTTTCAGAATGAAACCTAACAACTTAATTAAGTTAGAATAGTAAGGATTATTTTTCCTTTTTTAATTTCCAAAAATTATGCCATAGTCTCTTCTTAGGCAAACAGTACTCTCTAAATGGCTCTTGATTTTCGCCATGTTTCATATTTATTGTTCTAAGAAACTTGACTAGAGGCATAATCTCTTATTGTTCTTTCCCATTGATTTTTCAGGTCAAAAGTGGAAATGATGATTTTTATTGTTTTTAAGGTAGTCAAATCTTCACACAGTCATTCACCAAATGATTGTAAGTTTGAAATACACTATCTGAAACAAATGCCTTCTAATACAGAAGAATAGGTCTATGGAATATATTTATTAAAGTTTGAATGCAGATTAAACTCTGCAAGGTTAAATCACAAGGTTAAGTGTCTAATTTTGCAGCTCTTTTATACCTGGTGGGTGCTAAGGCTTCTTAATGATAGGATTAAATATGGTTTCTAGCTACAAACAGTTGCTTGTCATTCCCTGTAGGTTAGCCTCTATATTCTGTGCTTATCACAAACAGAGAGGAAATAACTTTCTGGATCTTTTGTGAGTCTTTTTTAAAATGCGTAGACTTTAGGGAAATCATATTTTCTTGAAGGAAATGAGGCATGACCAATCACACAAAACGTGAGAAAATCCCTTGATAGATGACCTTTGCCACATGTAAAAGAAACTGTTCAGTGGCTGAGGTTTCATGGATTTCATGCATGGAAATCAGATTTTCTGGCCACCAGTGCTGTTCAGTAAATAAATAATCCATCATTGTGTCAAACAGTTGAAACATGGAGATACTGCCCTTGCTATCTGAATAGACATTTCGAGTTAGTAACTTATGTAAACTGTTTGCATGTCAGCAGTTGTGTGAGCAGTGTTCTAGTTTGCACTATGTAAAATAAAACCACTTAGCTTTGGTGATGTTAACCTAATGGTGAGAGCATTCATTTGATTCTGCCTACAACTATGAATTTTCTGGTGCATGAAGGCATTAAGATGAGAGTTCCCACATGGATTCTGTGGTGTGTCAGAGCATTGTGCTAAATCATCAGTAGACAGTTCCAATGATAACGTTAAGAACACCTACATATCCTTTTATTAAAAGCAGTAAAACGCCTTTCTTAAAATGTGTTGGCATGATTCTCCCCTATATTCTCTTTTAATATTTACATTTTAGTACCTTTTTAGTATTATTAGAATAAAGTTGTTTACAGTGATGGTTCTTGACATCTAATGATTGTTTTAATCTTTACTAAGTCTCATGTACCCGAGGCTATTTACTCCATTTATTTTAACTGCTTTAATTAGCTTTAGTTCTTATATTTTAATTCTATATTAATTTTAGTTTTAGTATTTATCCAGCAGTATCAGCAAAATGTCACACACAGACACACACACACACAATTAACTTAGCTCAGATCTGTTTCCACTAATGGACCACTTTAGGTTTCCACTTGGGTTCTGTTTCTCTTAAACAGGAAGGAATACCCAAGTATTTTAGCTATGTTTCTGGCATCAAAAGCATTTGTGTTGCTTTTCAACTAACTCCTACATTCACCTTTGATATTTAAAGTACTTTCTTGCTAAAATGCCAGTCCCCTCCAGCCACAACAAAAAAAGCTTCTCTTATCTCCTAGGTTTTGCAAATAGCAACTCACTTACAATAGCCCTTTTTGCTCTTCCAGAATACATTGGACACTGTTTTGCTTTAGAGCACAAGAAGTGCCCATTTCATTCTGTTTAGGTTGTCTAGCATTGTGAGAAAACTCTTATGAAATTAGTCTGCAAAGTAGGCATAAAATAAGATGTATTGAAACCTCCCGGAAAAGGGGAAAATGGGAAAAAATTATAAACATTAGATGTGAAACATCTGTTTTCATTTCAAGTGACTTAGTCAAAAGTTTTTATGATGTTTTACCAAAAATGATACACTATCATTGCACCCAGATTTAATTTGATTTTGTAATAAATTTACTTTTGAAATATTTTCAGAGGTGTATCATATTGAATTTTAGTAAAAATAAAAACTTAACTTGATTTTTAACGGACTATGTTATGGTAGGGGTTGTTTTATTTTTAATTAAACACCTGCCTAAACCCTATAGTCTTCAGATATTTTTCGTTTCAAGGCTGATTTACTAAAAAAAAGGATTCAGGGAGTATGAGATTATTATTTAAAATTAATAGAAAAAATAAAATTGACTTTTAACACTTTATAAGAAAGGCAAAAGAAGTAAGAAATTAAAAAAGCTTTTATTCATGTTCTTACTTATATTCCAAAACAAATTAATCCTTGTTTTCAGCTTTGCAAAGTAAAACAACCACCACGGGGAACTCAAAATATTTTGAAAATTTCTAAGAAAATCACCAGTTCAGGACAGCCATTCGTCAATAACATTTGTTTTTGTATTAATACTAAAAAAAAAAAAAAACACATGTGTTCATGAATCACCCTATTTGAATTATGATCTATTTCTATCATTCATTTACCTCACAAAAGATTTATGTCCAGGACTCACAAATCAATCGACAATATTACAAGGGTTTGCCTCAGTAAACATCTATTACCACCAGGCTAATCCAGGCTGAATGTTCTACTTTAGCATAATCACCTGTTAATTTCTCTAAATTAAAACAATCATATGTATATTTATACTAAATATATTTAGTATGTATATTTATACTGTATATTTATACTAAATATGTATATTTATACTATGTATATAGTATATATGTATATTTATACTAAATTATGTCTCAGTAGATTTGAATACCTTTTTACCTTCATTTTTATTGGTAAGTTTTCAAGTATTCAAAAATTAGAAAAATGAAAAGAAGAAGAAAAATGTGACCGCTGTTAACAATATGATCAAAGGTGTTACACGTATACTTTTGGGTGTTTTCAATGCTTATAATTAAAAATACAAAAGAAGAGAAGAAGAAAGCAGTACCATTTTATGCATATTATTTTATATCTTATATTTTCCCATTTAATAATATATTGTGAACATCTTCCCGTATCCACAAGTATAAATGTATGATGTAACTATATGAAACATTCAGGGTGCAATTAGGGAAAGAGAAGCCTCTCTAAGGAACTGGAGGAGAAACAGATGTAATATAGGGAATCACAGGCTTAAGGTTGCTCAAAGCACTGGGAGAGTGAAGATGAAGAAAGACACTTTAAGTCAATCTGGGAGTATAGCGACTGCAGAGAAGCTTCCCTCAATGACTGCAGCCATACTGTAGTATCAGAGTAGAGGTTTTGAAGGGGGTGTCTCGAGCCACCTGAGCGCTGCCAGAGACCCTTGGTGCTGAGGCGCGGAAGTACTCCATTCTCAGGTGGGGCTTCCAGACCTACAGGATGCTCGCGTACAACTGCTTCTAGAAAATGAGAGTTCTCCTTTGCCTTCAGAATCTAACCTGCAGCAGTACTGGAAAACAATTATGAGAAATAAACTTTTGATTTTTCCCCTGAGATGGTGGAAGTGGCAGAGATGTAGCTGAGTTGACAAAGGACTTTAAAAATAGCCCCCACCACTTTAATGGCTTCGTACTTAAAACTTCATATATATTTTTCTTTCTTTTCCCTGCTGCCTCAACATCCCCGCAGACAGGTTGTGAGCACCCTGCTCAAGTGACCAGGTGCACCAGTGTGATAAGGCTGGCCTCTGTCTCATGTTTCCCTCTCTTCCCTCCCCTTTTGGTGACCCAGTAACATTCAAATCAACCAATGAAATCCCCTGGAACTTTTCCTTGTGTGCTTTACCTAACCTCCATGACAGACACCTGCCTACAAGCACTAGCTGTCTTTTGACTCCTCAGCTGCTTGGTTGAGCACAGTCCTTTGATATTCCTCCTGTGTGGCCCCCTAACCACTTGCAGTGATTCTTTATCTCTATAACCTGTGTGTCTAATAAACTTCGTTTTCCTGAGCCTCTCCTGTGTCCTCTCTTGTGGCCTTACCTGACTACTACCTAAAACACACACACACACACACACACACACACACACACACACACACACATACACACACACACACACAGAAATTATATTATGATGAATTTATTTAATTTTCTTAGTTAATGCCATTTTTGGAGATAGTGTTTCTGATTTTTGCAAATTTTAAATATTGAAATGAATATGTATTCCTAAATGGCATATATATGTATGTGTGTATGTGTATATCTATGTGTGTATACATATGTATTTATACATGTGCCAGCTGAGGATATTACTTAAAATATAGAAAAATAATATAAAAATAAAATATTTTATTTCAGAAAATAAAAATCAGAATTTTTAAGAGAAATTCATGATGAACATCATTTTCAATTTGTGTTTGGGGTCAAGAATGTGAATTTCCAAGTAATAGTCAAAATTCAGTGATGTATCCAAACCTGGCTTAAAATTCATCTATTTAATGGAGAATATTATGAAAGGTACTCAAAGAAATAAAGATGTGTTTTAAGATGAAGTCGCTGTCATCCAGACACTTAAAATCAAGTTGGTGAGATATGACATAGTTTGCTATTTCAAACACACACACACACATATACATATCTATACACACACAATCTCAAGGTAGGATATGTGGCTAAATATATCAATTTTTTAAAATTACCATTCTAATATTTCGAGTACTGAGATGTGCCTGAATCCAGGGAATGTAGCTGAGCACAATATCAGGCCACTATACAGATTTGATTAGCTATTAATTACACATTTTGATGGAAAATTGTCCCTATTTTATGGCAGAAAATACCCAGAGTAAAAAACGTTTGACAAAACATTTCAAAAGGAAAATTTCCTTCTCCTGTTAAAAAAAAAAATAGAAATAAAATTTTTTTTCTAAAACATTTATCATTTCTTGTACACTTGGGGTCCTATTTTATTCTTTGTTAATAACCTTTAAGTTGCCTACCATTGAAAAATGCACATTGTAAAAATTACATGGAAAGAAGCTTAGTCTATGAGTAAAAGAAATCCACCTTATACAGTCTAAGTTAGAGAACTAGATGCTTGCTAAAGATGTTAAATGAGAGAAAGAGAGAATGTGAAAGAGAGAATGCGTATTTGGCATTTTCATTTCAAATATCATTTTGATACATCCCTTACAGTTACAAATGTTAGTTTTATGCCAGAATTCACTTACACTTTTAGAAGTTTCCTTCTTTAAAAATGCAGTTTTATTGCTATTGTTTCAAGCATTTTTTTTTTTAAAGCCCATTTTTGTTCTTTTGGTATAACAAAAACCACAGATACCTTCAGACTTTGACTATATAATCCTCAGCATGAGGAGCAATCCCTTCATTAAAAATAAATAAATAAATAAATAAGGAAGAGCCTGTATTCTATACCCTGGAGAAATCCTGACTGTGGTTTGATACCCAGGAAGAAAAGCCTTTGAAATGAATCTAATGTCACGTTATTGAAAATGTAGCCGCACAGATTAACTTTTTTTCATTCTGCAATGGCTTACAAAGCTTCAAATGCCCAGAAATCTCCTAAACCAGACCATTTAAGGAATCTAAATAAGCTTGCACGGTTTTAAGCTTTCCGACTTTGAATGTTAGCTTTGAAGTTTTGCCAGAACCTGACTGCAGAAGAGTTGCTTTTAAACTGAATTCATGACACCGGAATTAGTGTTAGAGGTTCAATATGCCTAATAACGATCTTGACCATGCTAACTATAGACAACCATCACATATGGTACTTCTGAATAAATAACTCTCCAAAGATAAGATGTGTAACATCCTGGCTCCAATATTTATTTATTTTCCATCTTTACACATTGGAACTTTGGATAGTGTCCAGTTTAAAGAGCCAATTTTCTTAATGGCATATGGCATTTGTCCATGAACAAGAGAGCATAGAAAGGAGAAAGGAAAGAAGTTTATAAATGGTTGAATTATAAATGTTCTGATATCATATTCTTTTTCCTTTTTAAATTTTTTTTTTTCATTTTATTAGCTGAAAATTCTATAGCAAATTTCTGGGCAAATCTCCACTACTAAGTGTCTTTTTGCCAACTTACAACCAAGAGCAATTCTACTTCCATAAACTTTTCTGGACCTTTACATAAACAAATTTCTCCTCATAGCACGGGGTTAATTAGAAAGCCTTTTTAATATAGAGGTATAAACTTTGTTTTAATTTGAATGCTTATATTTTGCAACTTAAAAAAAAATGAAAGTTTATCCTGTGAATCTACCTCCCATTCTAAAGTGAACTTTCCATATAAGGAAAAAAAATCTCAAAATCTATACTATTGGATGGCAAAGAGAGTCACATATGGGGAGATTTATTATTGCCCTCAGTTCCTCAGATTTTCCAAGAAAACAGCAATGCTATTTTTAGTATATAGGTCTGGCATCTGTCACAAAATTAAGGGGTAAGAATGTTGCCCTATAAGTTTTATGATTCTGCCAACTAAAATATTTGATTAATAATTTTAATAAAAGGAGGCAGGTAGATATCTTCAATAAGCACATACAAATAAATTTTATGAAACAAATGTGTTTGCACACAGATAAAGAGATACATATCACATATCTCAAGTGACTATTTCAAATGCAAACTTGAAGAAACAAAATAAAGTTTAAAAATTTTTCTTAATGTGATGACTTTATTTAGCTATTATTTTATGAGATAGTCTTCTAAAATATGGCTCTAGGTAATTAAATTTGTTTAGCATTTCAAATAATAATCTCAATCAATTATAAGTACATATAGTAAGTTTAAAATGTTTTTGTATTTGATCTGAAGACATAGGTAACAAAAAAATGCCATTCATTGATTTTCTATGTAGATAATATCCAGGTAATCACATTTATGCAATCTGTCAAAAAGAGTAAAATTTATTTTTTGTGTTTAGTATATAAACATATAAGTAAAACTCAAAGAAAATACATTAGAAATACAATACAATTAGAATACAATTCTTTCTAATCTCATTTACACATCCTCAATTGTTTAAGCAATTGTAGTGACATTACAGAACAACTATGGCAGGTATACTGATTTGCTATAATCTTCATTTTTACAAATTTTAAAATCCAGAATTAATAAATAATAAATTGACAAGCTGTTAAGAGTTTGTATTATGAATTCATTCAAAAATGCTTTTAATATGTAAAATCAAATGAAATAGTTCATAATGCTTGGGGTAAATAAAATTATACTATTCATAAAAAATATAAAAATTACACTTAAAGAAATGAAACAACTGACAAATTACAAATTGAATTTGATCAATGATCAGTCAATATGAATATTTTGTGTCTGTAAATATGGAAATTCACACACAGATACAGACAAACATACATATTCATATGAACACAAACATGCAAACAATCACACATATTTTCTCTTTTTCCATGAATTCCTGGATTACAAGTTACTCTTCCTTCCTTCCTTCCTTCCTTCCTTCCTCTCCTCATTTCTTCTTTTCCTTCTATGGAGAAGGTAGGATGATTTCAAATAGTTATATTGTTTAGTGGTATGCCTATTCTTGCCTTTTAACTGAACACTTATGCTATCCTAGTTTTGGTTTTAGATTTTGTTGATATTTACATGAGAAAATGTTGTCCTATCTTTGAGAATAACACAAGTCTACTGGTTAGACAGATACAACAAGCATCATAACAACAGTACAGTGTGTGGAACATGGCATAACCTATTGACTAATGATTGTGTCAATTTAATTGTTAAAAATTTACCCACCATACTTTTTCAGAAGCAGGTTTGAATTATTTTAGTTTTTCCAAATGAAACTTTCTAAAATGGCCCTCAAAATTAAAAAAAGAAAAAGTCCCAGACTGTATATGAAAGGTATTGTTAAGGAAGTAAGATCTATGTTCACATAAGGTTGCCATAGAATGTTACTGAAATGAAATAATAATTGAATTAAACTTTGGAGCTTGTGCAGTTTTCCTGTTAAATTCGGTAGAAAAGATTTCACCATGCTGAGAAATAAGCATATATAAACACAGCATGTTGAAGAGTAAGTAACCCAAATAACAACTACTCAAGAATGAGGAGAGTAATGGGCGATTAGACTGATCAGATAAGCAAAAACACACACAAAATACTTTGGATATATGATAATGATGATGATGAGTCATTGAGAGACTTGCTTATATCACCATTTCTCAACATAAAACCTTGTAACTATCCACTTTTTAAAATCATCACAGCATCAAAATGTTGTACGAGATCCCTGCCTCTATAATTAAATTTTTCAGTAACAAAAGTAAAGTGTATTCATGTGAAACATAGAAGTGAAAAGGATTCTATTCACATTAATAATAAATATTGGTGCAGACTGTGATTTAATTTATGTTCCCCCTCACAGTGCTTAGCAGAGTAACTTGCAAAAGCAAGCATTTATTAAATGATCTTTGAACTGAATCACATCTTATTTGATTAACTAAATCAGTTGTAATTTGTTTAGCCCTTTGTTTTCAATTTGAATGTTTCCTTTCTTGCTTCTATTTATAATCAAGAATTCTGTAACTCTGTAAAATAACTCAGTCTTTCAAGTTTTGAATCTATAAAATTCTTGCTTTACCTATTTCAAATTTCCTTTTGAGGATATTAAAAGATTTTGTAAAAGTGCAAACTTGTCTTTATAAATTAAAAATGTTTAATGTAATATAATTATTCTGTCTAATAGCAAGTACTCAATGAATATTTTAATATATCAATGGAGACAAATACTTTATGACTTGTTTTCATATTTTAATTCCTTACTGACAGATGGCTATTAAATTCTAAAATATTTTAACCAAGAAAGTGTTAAGTTCATATTCACATTTTCCCTTTTATTCCAATTATTTTAAAATACATTGTTAGGAATTTCTGCTTACAATAGTTTTGGACTGGTTTTTCTTAGATCAACCTTTCTTCTAAAAACAACTACAGAGCTTGATACAAAAAAATAAATCTGTTTGACATCACTTAAAACTGCCAAGGCGGTGATAACTTAATCCCAGAAAAGGAAAATCCAAAAAGGAGAACTCAATATTTGGTGGTGCTTTTTCCTTCAAAGCATGTACTGATTCAAACACAGCAGAAAAGTTGTGCAAAGTTTATGAAGACTTACTTGGCAGATGTAACAAAAAACTGGAGTTTAGCATACGTCTTGGAGTAGGGGCTCTGGTTAAAAAACAAAATCCCCAGATTTTTAGTTGCAGCCCCAAAAAGCTACACCACAGGAATAAACAATTGAGGTCCACCTTAATAACAGTTCAATTCCTTATTGGGTTAAAGGAATTGCCTCCAGACTATGGTCTGTTAGAAGCAGAAATAAATTTCCTTTGGAGGAAGATAACATCATTAAGATTCTATCTTCAATTTTTCATATATAATGTTCACCATTCATTGAAAAAAATAGCCATCCTGTGAAAAATACAAGAGGTGTCTGGAAAGCAAGAGAAAAGAAAATGGAAAGAGACCCATAGGAGATTCACACTGAAGTTATTAGATATAAATGTATATATAATTTTGATTAATATGCTGAATAAAAAAGAGATGAGCTGAGAATTGCAGTAAAGGTCTTAAAAATGTAAAAACACCAGAACTAAAAAATGCATTAATAAAAATAAGATTTAAATGCGTAGGGTCTTCCATTTCTGACCAAGATGGAATTAAAAGAACCAATTTTTTCCCTCCCTGATGTTTTTCCTGCTTAAAACAACAAAAACTGGGGAATGTTCAAAAAACCAATAGTTTTCAAGAAAGTGTACTTCAGGCTATGAAAGAAAGCTACAGCTACAGAAAAAAATCAAATTAAGTGAACACTACAACTGCCTCAGGTACAACCAAGAGAGAGTTTCCAGACCGTAGCATAGGAAGGGGGTTCCCTGGCAACTCTAGGAGATAAGAAGCTGTAGCTGAGAACAAGGTGGACGGACTTGCAGAGCAGACTACTCGAAAGGAGACTAATACTTTGGGAGAGAAATACGGAGAACTACAGGGGATCATCTTATTCAGCAGAGTATTGATCAGGACATGCACGTGAGGAACTACCCAAGGCCAATGAAAGACAATAAGCATTATAAATAGCAGTGCCTAGGACTCACTCAGTGTTAGGAATATTGCTGATTTCTACCAAGCGGATTGGAAAACCTCATAATTCATGGGGTATTAGGTAAAGTGTCCACGTAAGTTTTGTCTCATTTTTGGAGAAAAATTAGCCCTAAAATAAGCACTGCTCTTGTGCTTCCCAACAGATACTAGAAACAGTAGCTGAAATCATCATACTACTTCCAAATAACTGCATTCTAGAGCAAAGCTCAAGATATATAGAAATAAAAAAAAATCATACATTTCACAAGATAAAATTTATAGTATGTAGCATCCAATGAATTATTACCAGGCATGAAAAGAACCAGGAAAATTCAAGTCATGATGAAAATAAAAGTAAATTTATTAGAACTGACCCATGACTGACATAAATGTTAGAATTAACAGTCAAGGATATTGGAACAGTTATAACTATATGTGGAATATGTTTAAAAAGATAATCACAGACATGGAAAATACAAAAAAAAATCAAAATTCTAGCATGAAATCTATAATGGCTGTGATAAAAAATACAGGGAATAGAAGTTATGACAGATTAGAAATTATAAAAGAGTATATGAATGAATTTGAATTGAATTTGTTATAGCAATAGACAATCCAAAATGAAACACAGAGAGAAAAAAAAAGAACTTAAAAAAGTGTTCGGAGCACCATTGACATGTAGAACTTTTTCAAGTGATCTAATATAGCATAATTGACATGCCTGAAAAAGAAGAGTGTGGGCAGAAAAAAACATTTTAAGAAATAATCTCTAAAACATTTTCAAATTTTCCAAAAACTATAAACTTAAAGTGTAAGTACTTTTTAAAAAAAGCCTCAAGCACAGGAAACACAAAGAAAACTGTGCTGAGGAACATCATAATCAAATTGCTCAAACCAGGAATGCAGGAAAAAAGTCTTAAAGGCACCAGAGAAACAGACATTTTATGTATAGAAAACACAGAAAAGATTGACAGCAGATTTTCCATTAGAAAAATGCAAAAGAAAAACAACTGAAATAGCACAAAAATACTTTTAAATTGTTGAAAAAAGTAAACACAGAATTCTATACACAGTTTTAACTATATTTTAAAATTGATTGCAAAATGGACACTTTTTTGACATACAAAATCTGAAATAATTTATCTCCAGCAGACCCACACCGTGACAAATGTTAAAGGAAATCCTTCAGGCAAGAAAAAGAAGTGATTTTAAACAGAGATGTGGATCTACACAAAAGAACAAATGGCATTAGAAATAGTAACTACATGGAAAATTTATACAGAATCTTTTCTTATTTAAACTTTTTTTTTTTTTTTTTGAGACAGAGTCTAACTCTGTTGCCCGGGTTAGAGTGCTGTGGCATCAGCCTAGCTCACACCAACCTCAAACTCCTGGGCTCAAGCAATCCTCCTGCCTCAGCCTCCCGAGTAGCTGGGACTACAAGGCATGAGCTACCATGCCTGGCTAATATTATCTATATATTTTTAGTTGGCCAATTAATTTCTTTCTATTTTTAGTAGAGATGGGGTCTCACTCTTGCTCAGGCTGGTTTCGAACTCCTGACCTTGAGCAATCCGCCCGCCTCAGCCTCCCAGAGTGCTAGGATTACAGATGTGAGCCACTGTGCCTGGCCTATGTAAACATTTTTTAAAAAAATTTTTTAAAATAATAATATTAAGGCACTGTGATATTTATAATATTAAATGCACAACATATGGAAAAGATAGGCTGGGGAAGTTCATATTCTATATATGAAGTGATATAATATCAATTATTAGTAGATTATGATCATTTATACATGTATATTATAAATCCTAAGACAGCCACTTAAATAACAAAGTTATAATTAATAAGCCAAAGAAGGGGGGTTTTAGAAAATAATCAAAAGAAAGCAGCAAAAGTGGAAAAAGAAAACAAAGACCACATGAGACATAGATCAGTGGAACAGAACTCAGAACCCAGAAATAAAACCATATACCTACAACCAACTGGTCTTTGACAAAGCAGACAAAAACATACGGGGGAAAGGGTTCCCTATTCAATAAATGTACTAGGAATATTGGTGAGTCGCATGCAGAAGATTGAAATGGGATCCCTATCTGGGGTGTGTTCTGGCTAGCACTCCCAGTACTATGTTGAATAGAAGTGGTGACAGTGGGACAGTGGCTGCCCTTGTCTTATGCCAGTTCTTAGGGGACGGCTTTCAACTTTTCAGTGTCGTGTTGGCTGTGGGTGTGTCATATATGTCTTTTATGATATTGAGATATGTTCCTTCTATGCCTAGTTTGTTGAGGGTTTTTATCATGAAAGGGTGCTGAATTTTGGCAAATGCTTTTTCTGCACCTATTGAGATGATCATACGGTCTATTCATACAAAAATAGAGACATAGAGCAATGGAACAGAACAGAGAATCCAGATATAAAACCGTCCATATACAGCCAACTGATCTTTGACAAAGCAGACAATAATATACACTGGGGAAAAGATGCTCTATTCAATAAATGGTGATGGGACAATTGGATAGCTTCATGCAGAAGAATGAAACAAGATCCATATCTCTCACCACTCACAAAAATTAGTTCAAGATGGATAACAGATTTTCATGTAAGGCATGAAACCATAAGAATGCTAGAAGAAACTGTGGGAAAAACTCTTCTATATATCTGCCTAGGCATAGAATTAATGAAGAAGACCCTGATGGCAATTACAGCAACAACAAAAATAAATGGGACTTAATTAAATTAAAAGCTTCTACACAGTTAAGGAAATAATCAACAGAGCAAATAGACAACCTACAGAATGGGAGAAAATGTGCACAAGCTATACATCTTATAAAGGGCTAATAACCAGAACCCACAAAGAACTCAACCAAATCATCAAGGAAAAACACAAACAATCCCATTAAAAAGTTGGCAAAAGACATGAACAGAAGTTTTTCAAAAGAAGGTAGAGGTTGTAATAATTTGCATTTCCATCAACAGTATGTAAGTGTTCCCTTTTCACCACATCCATGCCAATATCTATTGTTTTTTGACTTTTTAGTAATAATGGCCATGCTCATAGGGGTAAGGTGGTAGCTCACTGTGGTTTTAATTTGCATTTCCCTGATGATTAGTGATGTTGAGAATGTTTTAATATGTGTGTTGGCCATTCTATTTGTCTACCTTCCACATGCAACCTCCAAAAAGTGATTTCCTCAGAAAACAATGAGCCCATTTGTCCATGGCAAAGAAACTGCTGGTCCTTCTGACCCGTTGTTACCCTGGCAGAATTTTCTCATTGCACAAATCGGGGATGGGTAAGAGGATGTGATCAGATCTAGGCCAAAAGATCCAGATTCCCATTCTTTTTACCAAAGTGTCAATAATATTTCAAATATAAATGCTTTCCATATTGTTGTACTCGTTTAGTTAATTTACAGAGTCTTGAAATGCTTAGTTTTTTTCATCCTAAGTTTATAGTTACTTTTTGGGAAATAACCCACTTATGTTTCCCACAATTTCTTTTATGAACATAATACAAAAAGAATGATCAGGAGTTCACAGGTATAGGGAGTAGGAAAATGTATATGTTTATTTTAAAAACAGCCCCAAATCTTTAAAATGAAATAATGACCTTGCCATATTTTGGGTTTCTAGATGAAGTTTCTATAATCTAACTAACTTCCTATTTTTATATCTTCATAAATGACAGACCAGAATACTTTTCTGTAAAATTTTTTATTGAGATTCATTATGTTTCTCTTAGTTTTCCTTTGTTAAGTTCCTAAATATTAAATCATTTTATGTATTTATTAAACTTTTACTAGGTTTCTACAAAGTACTAGATGTTCTATGAAATTAAAAAATGACAGTGACCAAGAGGGAGACCCTTGTATTCAGGGAAATCACAGTCTGAGAAAAAATTTAAACCTATAAATACCCACAAAACTATTAGCCCATAGCACAGAAGATATACTGCTTTCCCTTCATAAAACTTCAGTAGAAGATTTTTATTTCAGAAAAGGTGTGTTGTTGCTTTTGCTACCCTCTCCCTAACATACTTTCAAGCAAGTAGCATCTGTTGGTCTCCTATGTGCACAGACAGGGTCAAAAAAACCTATAAGATTTTAGAAAGTTGCATCGATAAATTTTCTGGAAGCCAATCTCTATTCTCAAATTCATCCTTATTTCCCAGATGTTTTCAATCACACCCCCTCCCATTCCATTGAACCTAGCCAGCACTATTAGTTTCTAAAATATTAGTATAGTACTAAGAAAAATGAGACTATACCTTTTGGGGACAAGAACACTTCCACCTTTCTGTGAGTAAGAGTACCAAAAAAAAAAAAAAAAACAAAAAACAGAAAAAAAAGACCCCACAGAATATTTTTACTACATCAAATAAATAATTGCTCTTTTGTTGTCATTTCCAAGGAAATAAATGTCAGTGTGTGGTATTATAGTGATACAATGAAATTCCATATAAATTTACCAATAAAAGCAGCTCTATAGGGTAGATTTATGATGATATGAAATGAAGAAAGCAGGATTAGGCAACAGTTAACTGATATTAAAATGTCAAGCACAAGGTGAAAATAATCCTTTGATTGAAGATAGGAGTTTGTGGAATTCACATGTTTTCATGAATTATACAAGGATGAACAACCACTCCACTAAAGATATTTTCTTTCATTTATTTGAGATGATACTGTTCTGTTGAATGAGATGAGGACAGAAGGGAAGGAATGTCAATATGTAGCTCCTGTATAAATCAGAATAGATTAATTTATGCTATGATGACAAACTACTCCAAATTCTCAGTAGCTGAAAGCAACAAAAGTTACTTCTTGCTTTTGCTGCAGATTCAACACAAGGGAGTGATAAAATCTCTGCTTATGATAGTCACTGAAACTGATGGAAGCTCCGTTTTAACTCTTGCTTCTACATCACCAACGCACAGGGAGGGGACTTGGTAATTTGAGCATTGGTTAGTAAAGCTTCTGCCTGAATGTGACATGAACACATTCATGTACATTCCCTTGACCAAAGAAAGCCACATGGCAATCCCTCACTGTAAGAGCACAGATGTTCAACTTTACCAACTACCTGGAAGAACAACCAGAATATTTGTAAGCAGCCTTAATATTATCTCAGTTTTCCATGCAACCTACAATTTAATAAAGGGAATTATACATCTGTACTAATATCAATGCAAGAAGAGATATGATAAAGGCCTAAGAACATAATGGCAAAAATATAATGGTAATACCAAAAAAAATGTTAATAACATATGAATTTTATTGATTTATTAGTCTCACTATGTGTCATTCTAAATCTTCTACATGCTATTAATGCATTTAATTCTCAAAGCAACACTATAAGATAGGTAGTATTGTTATTACCTTGTTTTACATATATAAAATAAGGTACAGTTAAGTGACTTATTCATAATTATTCATAAACTCTATATATGTGTGCATATATATATATATATATATACATAAAATTTTGATTGAACCAAGATTTGAACCTAAATGCTCTTGCTCTTGCTCCTAAGTCTGGGCCCTTAAATACTGTAGGGTACAGAGTTTATTTGCCTTAGTACTTTGATTTTCAACCTTTGATTTTAATTTATAAGACTTTCTTCATAGAAAAGCTTACTAAGAACCTTATTATAAAAGCTGATCTAAGTGGAGCATCTTTGGTTAAACTAGGGAAAAGAGGCTGGAGCCCCTCCTTTGGGGCAGCATGTGTATTCCAGCTACAGATTTAGAAGGCTGGCATTAACATCAAAAAAGGCTTGAAATTTGTTTACTTACTAAAAATATGACCACTTAATATGACCTTTCACACTCTCATACCTTAGCTAAATTATCTAATTATAAGTTGTTACTTTTACATTAAAAAAAAACAAAAATATGATATCCTGAGACACAAAATCAAGAGTATATTTTCAGTCTGAAATTGATGATATTGAGCTTTCGAATTCTAGAGCTTAATTTAAAAAAAAAAAAGAAAACTTTTCTTAACTACATGTATGCAAAAAAATCCAGGATTAAGAAAGCTGTAAATGTAAGAAATGGACAACACCCTATAAAAATGATGAAAAACAGTATCCTACCAGCTAATTATTAGCCATCTGGGTAATCTTGTTTAAATCTATAAAAAGGCCAAAAGCACAGCTATCTGGCAGTCACCAACAGAGAGTTTGAATACCCTGTGTACTCCATGAAATCCCTGCACTTGTCAAAAGTGTTTGTTCTTCCAGTCTTAAATGAACTCCCCTTTATTCTTTCTTCATTAACCCTGAGCTGAGAAAAGATTGAGATTATATATTTTTTAGCTTTTCCACCACTAATTGCTTTGTCTAAGCTCATCTAGATACAACAAACACAAATTCAATGTTTATAATATTTTTTCTCGGCGTTCAAGAGTTAGCTTCAGTAGTCACCACTAAATACTGTTTAAAAGAAATACATACTTGAAAATAAGCAATCTTAGTTTCAAGTCACCAACAATATAAATATTTAATATTTGGAATTCTAACTTACCTTTGAAATACAGTAATTAGGAAATAACATGAATTGTGAGTACTAATTTAAATAAATAAATACAAAAATAAATAAGTAAATACATACAATAAATACATAGATTTTATACACAGCCCTTTCTTCCACACATAGAGCTACATTTATTCACTGAATACTTTCATTTTTTATTGTTCCTATCTAATTAACTTCATCAAGATAGTAAAACACTTTGGCCTTGCCATATAAAACTTCTTTTATACCTCTGTAATTTTAACTGGGCATCAGTATGCTTAAAAGAAGGTTAATATATTTCAGTTCCTAGAAATGAAACTCTACTATTGTTAAGATGAATTGATAATGTAGAAATCTGAAAAAGCATTTTGAATTTTTTGCTGTTACTACTTAGATAGCAAAATTGATATTTCAGATGTAATCATTCTACATTAAGAAATTAAATCAGAAAACATAATTTTACTGGGGTAAAAGATATTAGTATAGTATAAGGTATTTCCTTTAAAGTGCCTTTATACTTATTTAAACATTTTTTTTTTTTGGGAGACAAAGTGTCTCTTTGTTGCCCCTGCTAGAGTGCATTATCATAGTTCACTGGAACCTCAAATTCCTAGGCTCAAGCCATACTCTTGCCTCAGCCTCCGAAGTAGCTGGGACTACGAGCATGCACCACCACACCTGGCTAATTTTTTCTATTTTTGCTAGAGACAGGGTCTCACTGTGGCTCAGACTGGTCTGGAACTCCTGACCTCAAGCAATCCTCCCTCCTGGGCCTCCCAGGGTGGTAGGATTATAGGCATGAGCCACCATGCCCACTGCCACAAAAGTTAAAACCTCTTTTAATTTTCAAAGAAAGTATCAATGATTAAGGGGATTTAAATAACTTTTTCTATGGTCATTCGAGAAGTTTTACATGAGACATATAACACAGTAAATGACCCTAAAAAAAAAATCTCACTTTATACATCGTTGGTTTTTCAAGCCTTATTTTGAATTTACTGCCTATGGAGCTTTTCTCTGAATTTTTCCCTACATCATGCTTCTATCTCAACCTCTAAGGCACTTAAAATTCCTCATCTCTCTTTCATTCAGAATAGTTTTGTCTTCCATGGAAATCTGAGCACTGTATATTAAACTTATATTCTATTTATGTTGGACAAAGAATTTCCCCAACAAAGTAATTATATTTGTTTAATCAGATTATTTAATTATCAAGGACTCTATTTATGTTCTCAGTGCTATGATTATGAAATTTGACATCAAATTTATTTTTTAGATTCCACAAAGATCTCCATATATTTGTTCCTACAGTGTTATGGGAAATTTATATGACACAGTATAGACAATACTACTGTCATTGTCCCCAATATGCTACAAGGTTTCACCATTGTCGTTGAGGATTCACTGCACAAATTAGAAATACTCTTGCTTTAAAAATTGTCTTTCCTGCCATCCACATGGTCACAGCTACTATAATGACAAATGCCATCCATCCTCAATACCTGTGTCTCCAAATCTCAAAAGAGTAACATCTGAACAAAGAATAAAAGAAATAAAATCACATGGAGACTGAGTATATTCTTGGAATGATCTCTCTTTGTTGTAACTGAAGAGTTTACAATAGAATGGAAAAATTTATAATATTTCATGAACACATTTTTTTTCACTTCATGAGTATTATTATGTTTGATTTCTGGAGTTTGAATCCCTGAATTAGAAAGGCATCCTAAACAAGAGCAGTTGAATTTGGCTTTGAGAAGTACTACTATTCCTGTTAAGCAAACTAGATGTTTAGCAAATTTTTCTAACTCCTCTTTGATTTATTATGTAACCTTGGAGTGTTTTAATATGACTTCATTTTTTTCCCTGCAATCTGACCCTTCTTTTAGTTGCATTGTCCTATGTGTTTCCTGCTCTCTCAGAGGGAGGTGATCTAGATTAATGAGTTTGAACTCCACAGATTAATGCTCTATAAGAGCAATCATTTTTTCAATTGGTATTATTTCACTATTTCAATTTTCTGAAAACACTTGGGACCCATACTAACCTAGAGGGATGATAAACAATAAGATTAAACTAGAATAGTGACGATGTAAATTTTCACACTACTTTCAGAAATATGAGTATCAATTTCTTTAGGATTAGACCAAAGATGAGCTGACTGATGCCAAGGCAGAAAGAAAATTTATTCTTTAAAGGCTCTTTCAAAGTTCGTTCCCTAAGGCTTGCCCTCTAACTAAAATCATGCCCGTGAGATAAAGGAAGCAGTGAGATACATTCCACCAAAGTGCAGAAAGTTTACCAATGTTTGATCAAAAAGAATCAGACTATTTTTTAACACAACATTGAGACAGCATTGATAATGCAAATTAGTCTAAAAGAGTGGTGTTATAATGAATGTAACAGTCTTTCATAAAATGAGAATTTGTTAAACTTGAACATGCACTCTAGAAATGTAGGCAGAATGTTGTTGGAAAAGAAATCAAATTCAGAAGTTAAAATACATGATGAAACTACCTTATATGGATTGAAAAATATTACACATTATTGAAGGTACATGAAAGATTCTTTACAATAATACAATACATATATTTTGGGAGAAAAAACTGAAATGGAGAGTTTCTTCACCTACCTACAAAAGCTTTAGGTGCTATAACCCTGTTATTCTAGGATGGTAACAATTATAATAATAATAATGATCTGAAGTAACAGGTAATATTTTACCAAATAACTGTAATCATTTGTGTACAATAACTTGTGAAGGGAAAATAAATTCATCTTTAGAGACATACCATTGCTAACAAGTAAAATTTGTCGTATGGTTATTTGTCATATGGTTAGCACATACCAAGTGCTCCATAAACATTGCATTTTTTCATCCTCGCTTGGCTAGTATTACTAACACAAGAGTAGAAAAAAATGACACTACTAGAGGCCTTTAAAGATAGCTTCTGACTCTCTATTGACCATTTACTGTGCTCTTAGGTTATAAACATTACTCAAACCATTTCATAAACATGTATTTGTAACCTACCATATACTGTAGATTTCCAGGAATCCACAGCTGGGAGAAAAAGCAAAATGTTGCAAAATAAGTTTAAAATATAATTTAATATTTAAGTAATTGTTAAATGGCAATAAGAGTACTGTCAAGAGCAACTGTAGACTTAATTCCCCATAAACGATACAACGAATTCAATATTGTCCACAAAGTGAAGAGAGTTCATCATGTATGTTTGAGAAGAAAAGAATTTACAGAAAGGATAAGTTTAGGAGAATGCACAACAGTTGAAAAGAAATAGAAGAGTGGAAAACTGTTATTGGTAAGAGAAGTTTCATATGATAATATGTAGCCACAATAAAAAAATTAATTTTTAATTTCTGTATGGCCCATCGGTTAATTTTGAACTGGTAAACAGAAAAATAATGGCTAATATACCTTTAAAAGGGTACTTTTGACTTGAAAAAGGTACAAAGTGTCCATCTAAAAAAGCCACTTAGGCGGGTGGATCGCTCAAGTTCAGGAGTTCGAGACCAGCCTGAGCAAGAGCGAGACTCCGTCTCTACTATAAATAGAAAGAAATTAATTGGCCAACTAAAAATCTATAGGAAATATTAGCCGGGCATGGTGGTGCATTTCTGTAGTCCCAGCCACTTGGGAGGCTGAGGCAGAAGGATTGCTTGAGCCCAAGAGTTTGAGGTTGCTATGAG